>ML778160.1:617547-664179 GCA_009831015.1 Picea engelmannii | reverse complement strand
TGTGTGTGTGTGTGTGTGTGTGTGTGTGTGTGTAACTTATGAATGTTACTGTTTTTGTTTGATAAACCATCTAGGTGTAATTGAATTATATAACTTTCTCCACCACATGTGCTATCATGGCAATTTATCAATTCTTGAATAAAAAGTAGTACATATGAGTAAGTAATTAATTTTATTTGGAATTTATATGTTACCCATGAAAATTTGTGGAAATTTGTGAATAACATAGTCTAAATATGTTAATATTTGAATCTTTTCGAGATTTACTATTTTTTCTTTAAATTCATTAAAAAATTCAGAAGAATTATTAGAATTGTAGATATCAATTTCTTCAGATTTTTCTGATTATTTTTTCTTAAAATTTGGTTAAAAATTCAAAAGAATTACTAGAATTGTAGATATCAATTATTGAGATTGCACAATCCGAGTGCAATAGGGCATTCAAGTGCAATAAGACTTTTTGAAGACACCGAATCCATTTATACATTCAAAAATGCAATTTCAATAATGAAAAATTGCAATCACATTAAAACTTATATAATCAAATTCTAGTAATATTTGTTGAGAAAAATCCAACTCATATAACATTTAGAATTCTTCAAAATTCTATATAAAATTGAGAAAAATAATTAATTATATTTAGAATTTGTATTTTGGAAACTTGTTAACTCTGTGGGATTTGGTTAGTATTTGTATGGTTATAATTGGTTTTCATAATTTTCTCCACCACCATAGAGTGCCTTGGTGATTTGTCCAATCTTGATTGAAAATTTTAAAGTTTAAAGATGTCATTGCAAATCACTATTTTGAGGACCTATTTGAATTTATTTATTAGTTTAAAACTTACCATTTTAATATGATGATGGTGATTAACTTTTTTTTTACCAAATTTAAATGAAAACATATAAAAAATAGACTCAAAAAATAAATAGACAAATAGTTAATCTATTTTCCTATTCATAGGAATAAATCACATAAATAACACTCTAATGTAATAGAATTCTTGGTATATGATATAAGATGAATTGTAAAGAAAAAAATATAAAATTGATTTTATTTTAATATTTTATCCATGATGGTATGAATATTTACATTGACTAATTTAATATCAACATTGGTTATAAATTGTGTAAAACATTTAACAATGATAAAATTTTACATTAACAAACATGAATGACACCATTTTTCATCCCTACCAACATACCTATAAATACATTGGAATACAGTCCTATCTAAAACCATGTGTCCCACTCAATACCCCGTAATGGGAGTCATTTAGCTTTATATATGAAAGGATTTTTTGTTGATTTTCATCATCTTACCTTCGCACTTTTCATTGACTGAAGTGTGGGACTGAAGGAATGCTCTTGTGTAGAGGCTTTTCAAGGAGACTGAAATCCTAAGTGGGAGACAGAATGATTGGACAAAATTTTACCTTGAGAAGCATGAGTAACACAAAATTTCAACCCCGGTGTCCAGCATACATATAAATACAAATACACAAATGATTTTTAATTCCAGTCCCATCCAAAACCATCTTGTTCCACTCAATACCGCATAGTGGGAGTCATCTCACTTCGTTGATTTTCATGAGATCTTTCTTTTAGGCATTTCATTGACTGGAGCGTGTGAATGAAAGAATGATCGTACCTCTAAAACTTTCATTGGGACTGAGAGGGTGAGCGGCACATAAAGTAGTTGTATTTAAAATTCATTCATGGTGCCACCCCATCAAACACGATAGTGGGATCCTTCATACATGACGATAAAGAAAGTGTGTGGAAACTTGTCAGTTTTGTTTGAAATTTGGTTGCAGACAGAATTATTTGGGAATTTGGTTGGGGCCAATTCACTCCCATACGAGAAAGATCTTGCCTCTATACTTTTCATTGGGACTGCGAAAGTGAGCGGGACATCAAGCAGTTGTACTATTATTTTAGAGAACAGTTTGGCTTGTAACTCCTTGTAACTCTCTCATACAATCTTCGTTTGGAGAATAATTTAGCTTGTTACAAAGATCTCTATGATCTCTTTACTTTTAGAAGTAGAAACTATGTGTACTTTCATACACACATTTTTTTGAAAAAATGGTTTTCTAAAAATGTTGTTTAGGCCTTCAAAATGGCCTACAAGTTAATGACCTGAAAAACACCATAATTTTTTGGTAAATTTCACTATTTCTAAGAATTTTTAGTTGAATTACACTGACTGGGATGTTGTCGTAGCATCCTAAGTCCACTTGGAACCTCCAAATGATACCACGCCAGCCTTTGGCCATTCTCACTCTGTCTTGTCAACCCATGTCTTCTATCGTAACCCTTTCTAATTTTCTTCATGGAATGCATTGTCTTTTCCTTCGAGCCCCACAACTTTGTTTCCATGTGGCACCCATTAACTAGTTGTTGGGATGGGTGAGTCCCATCCCATGCCAATTCTCCCCCGCGCCCAAACTTGCATGCCACCATGATTGAACTGTGGAGGATCGGAGGGCGTCAATGGCGATCAATGCTCAGGGTCACATTTTGCGCCCCCCCAACTTGTCGATTGTTAATCGGGGGGGCTAGGAAATGGATCCCTCTGGTTTTCATCCTGGTGACATGGTGGCTCCTCGTGGATTCCCCCCCCAACCCCTAGTGGTTTCCAAAACAAACAAGGGACCCCCCCAAAAAAATTAGAGTTTTGTTGGTCCAAAATAAAGGTTCTGCAAGTAAGGCATGCACCCCTTCTACCATGTTGTTCTACAGGTAAGGAAGGCGCCCCTTCCATCATGACCTTCTATAGGTCAGGCATGCACCCCTTCCATTTTGGCTCCACATGAACTTACCCTACCACACTTGCCAATTTCCATCGTGTACCTACCACCATGGAAATACATGTCACCTCTGTCATGTCAGATGACACGTGGCTCCACGTCACTACTAACATCATCATACGAAAAATACCCAATTTTTCTCAATTTTCAAATTTTTCCATTTTTCCAATTATGCCCAATTTCATGATTCTTCCCTCAGGTCACCATTGAATATTTGAAAATAAGTTTAATATGGACATTTTCTTCCCTATAAGAATCAATTCGACTTCTGTACATGTAATTCGACTATTCCCTGCCGAATTATCCACAAATTACACTGCAAAAATTGGGGCTTTTCCAAATTTCACCCCAATTCATAATTGTTTCCATGGACCTCCATTGAACCTCTGTAATTAGCTTTGTTTTGGCCAATTTATCCCTATAGATAGTCCATTACATCCGTGCATGACTAATTGACAATTTTGGGTGCAAATTTCTCTCAATTTTGTTCATGAATTGAGGAAATTTGCACAAATTTTGCCATGGTTGTACTGTAAATTTGAAATCTGGCCATCTACAGGCCCAAATTTGTTTAGACTTCAATTAAAATTTGGGGATTTCTAATCTCTTGCTAAATTCCCTCAAATTACTTGTAAAAATTTTTCCAATTTCACTACAGTAATTTCATCAAATATATTAGAGAAATCCTTTGAAAAATAATTTTATGCAATTTCTATCTTCAGTGCTCTGCTAGCTAGTCCATACAGGCTTAGTATTGAAACTTAGTCTTTGATACCACAATGTAGGATCCCCAGCTCCAAGCTGGGTGATGCCACATAAAAAAAATTCCTCTCTAATACCAATTTAATGTCCCCATTACCAGTAGTTCAACAAAATTAACTCCGGTACCATTTAATTAACAGTATGCCCTACATATGAATATAACAAAGAGAAAATTTAGAGTGGGAGACATAGTATGGTTACAGTTGAATAATGAAAGGCTACAAGGTCCCAGTAAGAAGATCAAGGCTTTGAGTTATGGTCCTTTTGAGGTATTGGAAAAGGTGGGAGATAATTCCTACAGACTTGGTCTACCCCCATACATACGCATTTATTCAATAGTGAATGTGGATAATCCAAAACTCTATGAGCCTTTCATGTTGGATTAGAAGTAGGAGCAAGCCCTACCTTCCATAGAGGAATTAGCACCAAATTCTCATGTAGAGTTAGAAGAGGACACCATTTTTCAAAATTAGTCCAAAACTACAAGGCAAGGGCACCATGACCTTTGGAAAATTGGGTTGAAAGGATAACTTCTAGGCAAAGAAAAGTGGTTCTCTGGGGAGAAGGTAGAGGAAAAATTTCCTCACCTCATTTAGTAAATATTTTGGGGACGAAAATCCCCCATAAATGGGGAGTTATGATTTGTATTAGATCATTATATTGTTTGTCATCTATCTTGATCCTTTCAGAGTAGAAAACATTGGAGGAATCAACCTGTGGGGCCATTTTAGTGGCAGGTCCCAGTTTTGAAAATTGGGGTTTGGAACCTTTTGTGGCTATTTTGAGGCACCAAACAACATTTTTGAAGGTTAAAAAATTCCTAACAAAGCTTGGACCTTGTGACACTATTCTACACACCAAGATCTTTCCAAGGGTGCAAAAATCGCTTCAATCAGAGCTCATATGAAAAATTTATGCTTCATGTGAGTTGACATACATTGTTGACCACCATGGTACAAGAGGATGCCACATGATCCCTAATTACTCATGCATATTGGGCTAGCCATGTAAATAATTTCAAGAAGATTCTAGAAGGTCCAAAACCCTATCACAATTGAGGGTTAAGGAAGTCAAAAACCTACCCCTAGATGGATATCAAGCTATGTTAAATACCGGGCCACTAAGAGGAAAAGGGGTTCCATTATTTTGCATTGTATCTTGTTCCATAGTTGAGAAAAAAAAGTGAGAGTGGTATTATGTTGGAATAACAGATGAAGAGGGATTCTATTGTAGCCATACAAGCCACATGTCAAAGGCAACTTCAAAGAGAGTGCCTCTTTCTTTGTACTTGCATCATTTCTATATCAGAGAAAAGAGAGTAGACCAACCTCACCTTCTAGTTGGGTTTTCTCCCATAAGGGTTTCCCATAGAAAATATTTTTGTTATCTTCTAGATGGTGTGTGATTTTACTTTACTGATCTCTATTTTCTTCATTTTATCTATTTCATGCATAAGAAAAAAATCATAAACTAAATATTTTGGAATATAAAGGAATTTAAACTAAATAGTGTAGATTTCAGTTTTTTTTATTATATCTATTGGGATGAACTGTTCCAGTGGAATATCCATGAAAGTTTACAAATCAAAATGCCCATGTGGTAAGGGAATGTGGACATTGATTATGAAGATACCCAACAATTGTTTACAGTTGATTTTTCCCTCTCGTTTAAAGAGAAGACTAAACATGATCCCATCTACGATCTCCTCATTGATCCTTATTCACCTAACAATCATATCATGATTATGTTAGAAGACAAATGTTCATTCTCTATCATAAAATCAAAATTCAAGTCCATGCCTTCTTATCTCTACAATGTATCTAAAACAAGTGGTATTCCAATAGAAATTAGCTCAAGGAAAAAACTCAATATTAGTCCTCAAATAGAAGGTTCACAAAATTAAAGGTTGATTGATTTGTTGCAAAATCATGCTAATGCATTTTGCACGGGAATATACTAGTATGAAGGGAATTCATCTTGGTATTTTTACTCATCATATTTATTTCAAGGATAATTTTTTACTTGTTCAATATCCCCAATGTCGAATGAACTCGGCATTGCATGAGATAGTGAAAGTCGAATTACAAAATTTATTAAATGTAATTTCCATCTATCCCATTTCTGATAGCCAATGGGTTTCACTTCTTTTGATGTTCCTAATAAATATGGTAAATAGAGGGTTTGCATAGATTACAAAGAACTAAACAAAGTTACCTCAAAAGACCATTTTCCTCTACCTTTCATTGATTAAGTCCTTGATATTGTAACACACCCGACTCCTGATTATCTTTCCTGGGGATGGGGCATAAAAATTTCGCTCTCCTTGACATCTCAAATCCTCTGCCCGAGGTCTTCATCCTCTTGTACTTACCTGTAGCATTCTAATGATTGCTACCAGGCTCAAATCCAAGCTTTGGGTTGCAAGTTATGGCTTCCCAAAGTTCTTTAGGTGTTCATTGGTTAAGGGCCACGTGGCGTCCATCTAAATCCACCTCACATGTATTTTCTCCAAGTTCCATCATCCACCATGGAAGTCCATCCACCATTTGATCCCACATCTAGAATCAATCTTCATCTAACACGCAGGCCAACAGGAGCTTTAGCGCTTCGGCGCTAAATGCCTCCTTACTATCTCCGCACGAGACCTTCCGAAGTCTCGAACTCTTGAAGTCTCATAAGCCTGCCACATGGTTCCGACCTTCGGACCTTTTGGGCTTGTCTATTATGCTACACCCCAAATCCTCCAGAGTCTCGAAGTCCCAGAGTTTTGGTCACTTCACCAACTACTTTGACTAGGAAGGCATGTACCAGGGGCTAACACGTAGATGGGGCTAGGGTTGACACGTGTTATGTTCCAATAGGCATATAGGGTCTACGAAAATCACAGATTGAGATAACATGTGGCACATTGATTGTGGGTCCACATCACCCTGGTGATGTCGACTTTCCACATCACACCAGACTGACAACCTTCTAACATCCTTCAAATCTCACAGTCGAGATACAGCCACGTGGATCCATAGATCCACGACTAACGTTACTTCGCGACTACCAGCCTTCGTGATTTTTGCGATGCAAACTCCTCATTTCTCCTAGATTTGGTCAGCATCGGGCTAACCACAACTGATATCTGATGGTTAGGAATAGTCTCGAAGCATCCTCGAATAGACGAATCTCGCTACTTCAAGATTTGGAGCTTATCAGTGCACCACACCTCAAATTCTCTGTAGTGCTTAGTCTCCAGACTAAGGGATCTAGCACCACACGTCCCCTGTATATCGATAGCTGAGAGGGATATCGAAGGATCCTTAAATCCATGGTCCACTTTAGTTCACGACTCTGGCCTTCGAAAGTTTTGTGATGCAAACTCCTCTTTTCTTCTAGAGTCATTCAACATTGGGTTGACCACAGCCTAGATATGCCAGTTTAAGGGTATCCACGTAACCCCAGAGATCTATGGCTCATAACTTCCACTCAAGGGTCCCCTGGGTCCCGTTTTTGGGCCATCCCTAGAGGGACATCTATCATCCAAAAACACTTCGATAAGAATACGTGGCACCAGTGTCTGTTCACCAACATCCCCTTACCTTGCCATGAGATCGTCATACCTACCAAATCCATCACTCGGCATGTGGGCCCCCACATTCTCTCGACATGATACATGTGTCCCCATGATCGAACAGTCAAGAGGGGTTCTGAAGGATCCTTATATCCATGGTCCCCATTACTTCATGACTTCAGCCTTCAAGGGGGTTTTGACATTACAACACCCCTTTCCTCCTGAAGCAGCCAACGTCAGGTTGACCACATCATAGATCTGACGGTTGAGATAGTTCCCGGGAATCCCCAGGTCTACGGCCCAGATTAACTTTGGGCTCTAGGACTTCGGAGGATCCATCTCCCTTACGAATAATACCAAATTTTTTTGAACTCGTAAAGACTGAAGGAGTTGAGGAGTTAACAACTACACTCCTTCTCCAAATTCGACGGTCATGATAGATCTTTGGGTCCTTCCGAACGGATCTTGTTCGCTCATCTTTCCAAATGAAAGGATATTCCCTTTCGAGAATTAAATCTCACTATCCTTCCTATGTTTCATAAGTTCTGAAGGAATTAGGCACTAGCGTGCACTTTGCACTCTTTCTCCTAAGCTTAACAAACTCCTTTTTCCCAGGAGACTCAAAATATCTGGGAGTATCGACATGCATACAGAGAAACTATGTCCAAGGTCAACGAACTCACAGTTCATCTTCTTAAACTTGAGCCACTACAGGGCTTGAGCATTTACATATACAAACCATATAGTTCCTTACTTGCTTAACTACACAATCTAGAAAAGATAAATGGATACAATCTAGTCATCAAGAAAACATGAGCATCCCTGCAACATTCATAGGATATCCAACTTTAATCTATAGTTACAGTTCAATTACACAGGATATGAGAATACTTATCTATTACAGGTTGTAGCCAACTAACTAACTCGGACTATCCACCTTTCCACCCAACCATAGGATCAAAGGAATTTATTCTTAGTTCTCTATCCACCCTCGTGCCAAGCCATGATATCACTAGGGAAATTATGCCAATTCTGAAATGTCCTTTCTCTTTCATAGCTTCTGCGAGGTTTATCAGATGCTTCCTCAACATCAAGTTCGCGGCTTTTTGCTCAGGTCTTGTTCTCTGCTAGAGATCTCCCTACGTTCACTTATCTTCCATTTTTATTCTTTTCATTCCTTGCACACACATCCTTCCTTGAGAAGGTTATCCTTCCTATCCTGTTCCTTTTGTTAGAAAGAAACTATGGTCAGTCTGGGTCTGCAGGACCTTGTGGTAATTTGGGCTAACCTTCTGCAACTAGAACATGATACCATTCATGGGGTTGTTTTATGGTTCAACCAACAGTCCTTTCTTCATTAATCGATTCCTCCTTGGGAACCAGAGGAGGTTTGTTATCCTCAACAAGGGAAATTTGGGATCATTCGATATAATGAACCTTCTCTTATAATTTTCACACGCTTTCCTCTAGTGATATCATGGCCAGTACCTTCAAGGATTCTCCCCCATGGTCAGTTGTTTGCAATTCAAACAATAATACATTTACATTGTCCCCATGCCATAGCATGTTTATTATGATTAATGATTAATTACAAGTTGGGGGAAACAAGGGTGTTGCAATCCCCTGCCCCTTAAAAGGAACATCGTCCTCGGTGTTCTTTCTTAGTAACACCTGTCAGGCCTTTCTCATCCCATTACTTCAGAAGTATTGACCCTCTTTCTTGGTCAGGTCCTTTTCATCCTCTTGGCCTTCTTCACCTACCTTCAAAAATTCTTGAATAACAAGTACATTAATCATAGTTTCATGTGAAAAAATTTCACAATTTAGTGCAATACTTATTTGCATAGTTTGTGGATTTGTATCTGCATGGATTTCTTGTTATACAGGCTCACTTTTTTTCCCGGACATACCCATTGTGTGCATGATCCCAATCAATATTTTACAAGAACTATCAGAGTCTCCTCTTCCTTGCGGTCACTGACCCTCCAGGCCCAGGCTTAGGCATCCCCTTCTCTGTTATACAGCTCCTCGGGTGATCCATATTTCCTTGCCATTGTTTTCTCGCACAGGAAGAATCCCAGAGACTTCATTGATCCTTATAGTCGAGGCGTCCCTCAAACTTTCTCTGTCGAGGCATCCCTCCAGCTTGTGTTACCTCAACACAACATATTCCAGGGGATCATGGCTTACCATGGGGTTATCATGGCTCAGCAATAGCCATTTTTCATGCTTTTCAGTTTGACAACCTTCATCTTTCCTTTCTGGACAAATATTTTCTTCTCACCTGTATCACAAGGATACAAAAATTCATGAGAAGTCATCATAAATTTTGAATTTCAAAATTTTATTGCAAATTTGTTACCTACAGATTTTCAATTCCACATTTTGTTTTTCCAAATTTATTCCACACAAGGAACATTTTCACAAGCATGGGACTTTCCTCTCCATAACAGTTTATCTTAGTAGGCAATTGGTCTTCCTTATGGGCTTACAATACTGCCATATCCAAGACTCTTTCTTCCTGCAATTCATTCTTTACACAGCCAAACAAACTGTTAGTTTCTCATGTTCATATATATATATATTCTCACCACATTTAAAATAGCATCACAAACTTTCTTAACTTTTGCATTCTAACAGTTGCATCAAATCTATATAAACATGGAAGGAAACACCATCCCTTACCTATGCATCATTTTAGCATACCAAATTTTCAAAATGTAATTCATATATCAATTGACTTTAATGAATGTGCCAACATTCGTGGCCACATTCACACCCAATGCACCCTTGCATTTATTTCAAGTTTGCCACACTTTATGACAATCACTTTTCAATGGTGTGTTGGAGGTTAGCCAAGCTCTTCACCATATGATGTATTCATTTTCATTCATTATTGCAGCCGAACTATGCTTCCTACTACATGTTGACATGATTCATGATCCCAAGTCAGCACATATGAAACTATAGGTTTCTCTTGAATGCACCCAAGCATTCTTTCTTCGTTAGTAACCAAGGTTCCCACACTCATGGCCACATAAATTTTCTTTTCTTTGACACCCATACAATGTAAGTAAAATTTTGGAAGGTCCCCCTTCCTCAATGGAAGGTCGATTGTCTTCCCTTTATGAAAACATGCATTTCCTCGAAGCAATTCCATGCAATTTTCTAACTATGATCATCTTTATTCCCATAGAACCAGTCCCCGTGACCATAGTCTAACGCAGAGTGCTAAACTCTATTTTCCTTGACTCGCACGGAGGAACTCCGTTTTCTCTCCATGTGACCGAGAGTTGTGACCTTGGATCTATTCTTTTCAGGTGCTATCCTTTCAGATCCTGTATCTAGGCGCTATGATCCTAGCTTAATCCCTTGTCTATAAAACAATGGTGTGGATCTGTCTTCCCCCAGATCCAACATCAGTAAGGGATTGTGGAACCTCAACTAGCTCGCGGTTTAACACTCCTCTCGATCTCTGCAATGAATATGGGTCGTCCAATCTACGATCGGATCCCAAACTCAAAACAATTCTATATTGAGTTTAAATTATGGTTACAGATCTCGACGTTAACCCATGTGCATATGCAATTTCTACAATGATCGCGGGTCGTCGATATTATCTGTCGAACGATTTTAAACAACACAATTTCTAGATAATAATAGTTCCAACACAGAAGTGTTTGATAGAAAATTCAGAGCTTTGATTTTCTAAATTTAACCACAGAACCCAATCACAGTACGATTTTATGCGACATTAATGTGTGGTTTCCTTGCAGGTTCACCCTTGATCATTTACAGATTGGCAGTTCAAAGTGATTGTGGAACCCCAATATGCTCGCTCTTTAGCAGAGAGTTCAACCTCCACAATCTGAAAATTGCTCACCCGACTTTTTTAATCGTGTTCGTTGATCCTCCACCCTGACGATATCAATGGTGTTGGTTTATTGTGGACCGTGAACTAGTACATCCGTTAATTTTCCCTTCGTGTTCCATAATGATCCCCGTTCATCGATGTAACCAAACAACTAGGGTTTGATTCATTAACTCCAGTGGATATTGATGTCGATTTGATGACTGAGATCGGTTTCTCTCTGATGAACGGATCACATTCATCTCCTCTATCAGGTCCTTGATTAACCTGATTCAATCAAGGTTTTCTTCCTAAATCATACTCTACTTGGGTATCCATGCCATATAACTTCCTTCAAAATTTCGTGCATAAAATTAATACAATAAAACATTTTCAGACATGTACTAGCATATATTTATGCACTTCATCACATTATCCTTAATGTTTCCATGAGTGCAACACAAATAGATCTCGATTGTTTCTACAGCAATACAACCATCATCACTATGGTGTCAAAACCTTTACTTTCATCAATGCACTGGATTTCTCATCCCAGAGAAAACATAATACTCAGCAAGAAAAGAATTGAGGGCTCTCCCCTTCTTCCAATTCTTTCTACACCGCGTGGGACTTTTCATCCCAGTTGAGTTATATCTGAGGCCTCATTGCCTTTTCTTAACATGGCTTCAACCAATCCTATTCGGTCAAACATACACATTTATTCATTTATTTTTCTTCTATTCATTACATGATGTTTTCAAAATGTAATCTAGTATTCTTATATATATTGTGCATTCTAACAGTTGCATCACATCTATATAAACATGGAAGGAAACATCATTCCTTACCTATGCATCATTTTAGCATACCAAATTTTCAAAATGTAATTCAGATATCAATTGACTTTAATGAACGTGATAACATTCGTGGCCACATTCATACCCAATGCACCTTTGCATTGATTTCAAGTTTGCCACACTTTATGACAATCACTTTTCCATGGTGTGTTGGAGCTTAGCCAAGATTTTCACCATATGGCTTATTCATCTTCGTTCATTATTGCATCCCGACTATGCTTCCTGCTAGAGGTTGATCATGATTCATGATCCCAAGTCGACACATATAAAACTATAAGTTCCTCTTGAATGCACCCAAGCATTCTTTCTTCGTTAGTAACCAAGGTGCCCACACTCATGGCCACCCAAATTTTCTTTTATTTGACACCCATACAATGTAAGTAAAATTTTGGAAGGTCCTCCTTCCTCAATGGAAGGTCGATTGTCTTCCCTTTATGCAAACATGCATTTCCTCAAAGAAATTCCATGCAACATGATAACTATGATCACCTTTATTCCCATAGAACCAGTCCCTGTGACCATAGTCTAACGTAGAGTGATAAAGTCTATTTTCCTTGACTGGCCCGGAGGAACTCCGTTTTCTCTCCATGTGACCAAGAGTTGTGACCTCGACTCTATTCTTTTTAGGCACTATCCTTTCAACTCCCATATCCAGGATTTATGATCCTAGCTTAATCCCTTGTCTGCAAATCGATGGTGGAGATCCGTCTTCCCCCAGATCCAACATCGGCAAGGGATTGTGGAACCTCAACTAGCTCGCAGTTTAACTCTTCTCCCGATCTATGCAATGAATACAGGTCATCCAATCTATGTTCGGATCCCAAACTCAAAACAAATGCTATATTGAGTTTAAATTATGGTTATAGGTCTTGATGTTAACCCGTGTGCATATGCAATCTTTGCAATGATCGCAGGTTGTCGATATTATCCCTCAATCAATTTTGAACCACACGATTTCCAAATAATAATAGTTCCAACACAGAAGTGTTTGACAGAGAATTTAGAGCTTTGATTTTCTAAATTTAACCACAGAACCCAATCATAGTATGCATTTATGTGACATTAACGTGTGGGTTCCTTACAGGTTCACCCCCGATCACTCACAAATTGGTGGTTAAAAGAGATTTTGGAACCCCAATATGCTCTCTCTTTAGCGAAAAGTTCAACCTCCACAATCTGAAAATTGCTCGCTCGACTCTTTTAATCATGGTCGTTGATCCTCCACCCTGACGATATCAACGGTGATAGTTGATTGCAGACCGTGAACTAGTACGTCTATTAATTTTTCCTTCGCGTTCCATAATGATCCCCGACCGTCGATCTAATCGAATGACTGGTGTTTGATCCATTAACTCCAATGGATATTGAAGTCGATTTGACGACTAATATCAGTTTTCTCTCCGATGAATGGCTCGCATTCATATCCTCTGTCAGGTCCTTGATTAACATGATTCAATCAGGGTTTTCTTCCTGAATCATACTCTACTTGGGTATCCATGCCATACAACTACCTTTCAAAATTTTGTGCATAACATTAATACAATAAAACATTTTCAGACATGTCCTAGCATATATTTTTTTCTTAACATGCCTTCAACCAAGCCTATTCATTCAAACATACTCATTTATTCATTTATTAGTCTTCTATTCATTACATGATGTTTTCAAAATGTAATCTAGGATTCTTATATATATATATATATATTGAAATCTAGGATTCTTATATATATATAAGCTTGTAACTCATTACTTAATTCTCAACAGTTATTAAGGTTGTGACTATGTCCTCTTGGCAAAGTCTTCACACAGTTCCTCCACAGGGAACTCCCTCAACATGCAACTTCCTTATTGCATATCCATCACTATATTTGATGACCTCAACCTTGAGTTAGTTTCAGTTGTTTACCAAATATTCCATAAGGAATATAAACATGCATTTTTGTCATGCATCCAAATTTTGTATCCACACGTATTCTGGTTTTGTTAACCTACATCCATGATGTAATTAACCATATGCATAACCAAAAGCCTTTATGTAGCTACCATGGGTATATTTCACATCCTACATACATCTCTACTTTAAAATTAGTCAACTCATGATTGTTCAAAATCATTCTCAAGTGATCCTCAAGGCATAATCATTTGCTTCTTATCTTGACAACAAACCATCCTTGCTCATTCACTCTTTCATTTATTTGTGATGGCCTTTCCTGGGGAAATGGAGTACATTCCCCTTAAGCTATCATTCAAAAAAAAAAATTCACGACTCTTCAAAATGGAGCCAACCATGCATCCATGGTATTCATTCAATCTTGGCAGGTGAAATGCTTGTCTCTCATTTCACTCATTTAGGCAGTCACTTTGTGCCTTTAGTATACCTACACTCTTACATTGTACATGTGCATCACTTTCACATTTAAAATCATTCATACCTAACTTGTATTTACTATCAGGCTTCATATCAGGAAGCTTCACAATGCATTAGATACATGCACTCAAACATAAACACACACAGCCCAAACGTTCATCATGAAAGCTCATTGCTTGCACCTTTTTCCATGTCATTCACACACATGGACACATCAGAATTGTATATCATTCTCCCAAGGATATTCAAACCATTCTTATGATAAGTCTCGTAGGGACACTCAAAATTGAGCTTCCCCCTTAGTTGAGAGCTTGCAATCATATTATTCCTTTAAGCATGTATACACCTATTTGTATACTTGTAGGTGCATCTATTGCACCTTTTTTTTTTTTACCTCATCCATTCACATTGCTATTTTAGTTTAAATATTATTGTTCTTCAGCGTAATCCCACTCATGTAGGATTGGCCATCATTTCCAAAAATAACTAGTAAGATTCCTCTGCCACAAACTAGCATGATTCAATGTCGTTGGGGTAAAATCCTAACTGAATTTTAAATATGCATCCTTCTACTCAAGGAAATTATGCAGGTGATTTTCGTTTGGCAGTAACATTCTCAACATGCTCATCCTAGCCTTGGTAATCGAGGCTTATGTCTATAGAACAACACATACGATTGCAGAGTGAAGTCATCTTCTTTATTTGGAAACTTTAGCAACATACAGTGAAAATTTCAAAACATATATCAACAATAAAAAGATCTCATTCCTCTCTTCAGTATAGGTTTACTAAGCTTCTTAGGAATGGCTTAAGATAGGGTGTTACCCCTTAAAGTCCTCCAAAAATATTTTCATGTGACTCGTGCATGAGCCTAAGCAGGCCAAGTGTTGTTGTCGTGCTCTAATACCAATTTGTAACACACCCGACCCCTGCGTATCTTTCCTAGGGATGGGCCATCAAAATTTCTCTCTCCTTAACATCTCAAATCCTACGTCTGAGGTCTTCATCCTCTTATACTTACCCGTAGCGTTATAATGACTGCTACTAGGTTCAAATTTGAGCTTTGGGTTGCAAGTTATGGCTTCCCAAAGTTCTTCAGGCATTCATTGGTTGAGGGCCATGTGGCATCCACGTGAATCCACCTCACATGTATTGTTTCCAAGTTCTTTCATCCACAGTGGAAGTCCATCCATCATTCGATCCCACAACTGGACTCAATCTTCATCTAACATGCAGGCCAACAGGAACTTTGACACTTCGACGCTTCGACATTTAACGCCTCCTTACTATCTATGCATGAGACCTTCTGGAATCCCGAACTCCCGTAAGCCTACCACGTGGTTCTAACCTTCGATCATTTTGGGTCCCTCTATTATGCTACACCCCAAATCCTCCAGAGTCCTGAAGTTCTGGACTCCTGGAGTTCTGGTCACTTCACCAACCACTTTGGCTAGGCGGGCATGTACCAGACACTGACATATAGAAGGGCCAGGCATGACACGTGTTATGTTCCAATAGGAATATAGGGTCTACAAAAATCACAGATCGAGCTGACACGTGGCACATTGATCGTGGGTCCATGTCACGCTGGTGACGTCATCTTTCCACGTCACACCAGACTGACAGCCTTCTAACATCCCTCAAATCTCACTATAGAGATTTGGCCACGTGGATCTATAGATCCATGGCTAACGTTACTTTGCGACTCCAACCTTCGGGGGTTTTGCGATGCAAACTCCTCTTTTCTCCCGGAGTTGTTCAGCATCAGGCTGACCACAGCCCAGATCTAATGGTTAGGAAAAGTCCTGAAGCATATTTGAATAGATGACTCTCGCTACTTCAAGCTTCGGAGCTTATCAACACACCACACCTCAAATTCTTAGAGTGCTCAGTCTCCGGACTAAGGGTTCTAGTGCCACGCATCCCCTATATATCGATGGCTGAGAGGGATCCTGAAGGATCCTTAGATCTGTGGTCCACTTTACTTCGCGACTCCGGCCTTCGGGAGTTCTACGATGAAAAATCCTCTTTTCTCCTAGAGTCGGTCAGTGTCAGGCTGACCACAACATAGATCCGATGGTCTGAGGGCATCCACATCACCCCAGAGATCTACGGCTCGTAACTTCCACTCAAGGGTCCCTTGGGTCTCGTTGTTAGGTCATTCCTAGAGGGACATATATCATCCCAAAACACTTCGATAAGAATACGTGGCACCTACCTCCAGTCACTAACGTCCCCTTACCTTGCCACGAGGTCACCATACCTGGCAACGTCGTCACTTGGCACGTGGGCCCCCACATGCTCTCAACATGATACATGTGTCCCCATCGTCGAATGGTCAAGAGGGATCCTAAAGGATCCTTAGATCCATAGTCCCCATTACTTCATGACTCTAACCTTCGGGGGGTTTTGACATTACAACACCCCTGTCCTCCCGAAGTGGTCAACGTTGGGTTTACCACATCGTAGATTTGACGGTTGGGATAGTTCTCAGGCATCCTCATATCTACAACCCAGATTAACTTCAGGCTCCATGACTTTGGAGGATCTGTCTCCCTTACGATGGATACCAATGTTCATCGAACTCAGGAAGATTGAAAGAGTTGAGGAATTAACACCTACGCACCTTCTCCAAATCCAACGATCATGACAGACCTTTGGGTCCTTCCGAACGGATCTCATTCGCTTGTCTTTCCAAATGAAAGGATCTTCCCTTTCGAGACTTAAATCTCGTTATCCTTCCTAAGTTTCATCAGTTATGAAGGACTTAGGCACTAGCATGTGCTTTGCACTCTTTCTCCTAAGCTTAACAAAATATTTTTTCCCAGGAGACTTAAAACACCTGGGAGTATTGACATGCATGTGGAGAAACTATGTCCAAGGTCGTCGAACTCACAGTTCATCTTCTTCAACTTGAGCCACTATAGGGCTCGAGCATTTACATATACAAACCATATAGTTCCTTACTTGCTTAACTACACAATCAAACAAAGATAAAGGGATACAATCTAGTCATCAAGAAAACATGCACATCCCTGCAACATTCATAGGATATCCAAATTTAATCTATAGTTACAGTTCAATTACACAGGATATGAGAATACTTATCTATTACAGGTTGCAACCAACTAACTGACTGTGGGTGTCCACCTTTCCACCCAGCCATAGGCTCAGAGGAATTTATTCTTAGCGCTCTGGCCACCCCTGTGCCAAGCCATGATATCACTAGGGAATTTATGCCAATTCTCAAAGGACCTTTCTCTTTCACAGCTTCTGCGAGGTTTATCAGATGGTTCCTCAACATCAATATCGTGACCTTCTGGTCAGGTCCCATTCTCAGCTAGAGAGCTCCCTACGTTCTCTTCTCTTCCCTTTTTATTCTTTTCATGCCTTGCACACACATCCTTCCTTGAGAAGGTTATACTTCCTATCATGTTCCTTCTGTCAGAAGGAAACTTGGGTTAGTATAGGTCTGCAGGATGTTGTGGTACTTTGGGCTGACCTGTTGTAGCTAGACCATGTTTCCATTCATGGGGGTGGTTGATGGTTCAACCATTGGTCCTTTCATCATTAATTGATTCCTCCTTGGGAACCAGAGGAGGTTTGTTATCCTCAACAAGGGAAATTTGGGGCCATTCGATATAATGAACCCTCTCTTATAGTTTTCACATTATTTCCTCTAGTGATATCATGGCCAATACTTTCAAGGCTTCGCCCCCATAGTTAGTTGTTTGCAATTCAAACAATAATACATTTACATTGTTCCCATGTCATAGCATGGTGACTATGATTAATGATTAATTACAAGATGGGGGAAACATGGGTGTTAGAAATATGTTATCAAGAAAGAAGTAGTTCCCAGTGGGTTCAATGGATATGATTAGATCCAACTTGTCCCCGGGGACCAAGATAAGACCATTTTTACCTTCCCATGGGGAGCATTTTCTTACCAAGTATTTCCCTTTGGTCTTTCTAATGCACATGCTACATTTCAACTGGTTTTTTTTAGTATCTTTTCATATTTGATTTATCACTATGTAAAGTACATACGGATGAATTTATAGTGTATGTAACACATTTGATGAACCATTGAGAATGTTCTCAAATGATGTAAAGAAGTCAATTTGTCTCTTAGACATGAGAAACATCACATGCCACTGACTAAAGGGGTGGTTCTTGGACTCCATATTTCTCTTGTTGAAATGAAGAATTGAAGTGATATCCAATCTTCCGACCCGAAAGATAAAAATAATATTTGTAGTTTTCTAAGACATACTAGTATCATTGTTTTTTTTTTTTTATCATTGTTTCTTTTTTTTTTAAATACATTTCCTATATTTTATTTACTATCTAAAGATGCATAATTTTCTTGGACTAACCAATGTCAACTTGCTTTTGAAACTTTGAAGAGAAATTTATCTATCACTGGCATGTGGAAAGATCAACCACAAAGCTTTTTATGTTGCTCCCAAAGGACTTGTTAAGTATATAATGTTTTCATTTAATTATATATTTATGGATTTTAATGGAAAAAAGGTCGTTGGAAAACTTACGAAGTATATAATGTTTTCATTTAACTATATATTTATGGTTTTTAATGAAAAAAAAGTAGTTTAATTATACATTTATGGTTTTTAATGAAAAAAAAAGTAGTTGGTTTTTATGATGTAAATTTTTTAACGTTATTATAAAAATAAATAAAAATAGTGTACAATAACTAGTCAATAATTTTGTTTGATAAAATTGCATGTATCAAAGAAAATTGCATAATTTGAATGAAGTAAAGGTTTTTTAAATCTTTAAATTTATTTATCAATTAAAATTTATAATATTTATAATATCTATATTAGTGACTGGAGCGTGAGACTGAAAGGATGAGTGAAATTCTACTTCGTCAAACACGTAATGGGATCTTCATTAATGGTTCCACTCCGTCAAACACGTAATGGGATCCCTAGTATATCATTGTCAGTTGTGCTTGGAATTTGCCTTTAGACTTTTCATTGACTGGACTGAAGCCTGAGCGGGACATCAAATAGCTGTACTTAGATTTCATTGGTGGTGCCACTCCGTCAAACACGTGGTGGAATTTCCCAGTCAAACACGTGGTGGTGCCACTCCATCAAACACGTGGTGGGATTTACATAGAGTGGGAAAGTCGCTGTATTTAGATTTCATTGGTGGTGCCACTCCGTCAAACACGTAGTGGGATCCCGGGGACACACACAGTGAAGAAAGTTTGTGGAAAGAGTTTTTAGGTGTTATCGTTGTTGACTATTATTAATAAATTTGATTTTTGAAAACTTAAGTTAATTTTGTTTGTTGGAATATCATTTCAATATCTTGAAGTCAATTTCATGTATCAATTTCAACAAGGTTTTTGAAAACTTGGTTAAATTTGTGTGTTGGAATGTCATTTTAACATCATGATGAATTCAATTTCGTGTATAAATTCCAACAACTTGATAATCAATTTAAAAAAAAAACAAAAAAAAATTAAATTTACCAATTTAAATGAAAACAACTAAAATTAAATTTACCAAATTTTAATGAAATCAAATTAAAAAAGATATTAGTACTTAATCCATTATCTTATTCATAAAAAAAACTATATATAGATATATAAATAATGCTCATTCTTGATAAATGATCTAAAATGAAATATATATAATAATATACATCCGAAGCCCTACCTTGTAGCATACATATAAATACATCTGAATCTCCCTGTTCCACTCAATACCACGTAGTGGGAGTCATCTCACTTTGTTGATTTTCATGATCTTGCTTTTAGACATTTCATTGACTAGAGTGTGCGACTGAAAGAACGATCTTTCCTCTAGACTTTTCACTGGGACTGAGAGGGTGAGCGGTACATCAAGTAGCTGTACTACATTTTATTAAAAAGTTCGTTTAGATTAAAAAATTAATTATATAAGTATTAGTTTTATATAATAATATGTCTTATATTATATTATAAATTCAATCGTTTGATGGTTATGGAGAAAAATGAATCCTTGCAAATCCATATAACAATGAATAAATAAATATAAATCATTAATCACAATTATATATAATCATGAATTTTCTTTCCTTGGAAAAAAAAGCATAATTTTATTCATTCGAAGAGACAAAATTACATTATGTAGGTGTTGTTAGCACTTTTCATCTCTTCTACAGATGAGTTGACCTTTTGTCATCAATAGGAAAAAAATAGTGCGATAATAAGATACAAAATATATGAGTCGTATAGATTTGCAAGAGTCATGTGCAATCTGTGTCTGTAAGGGATGCAATACTGTGCCCAAAACAGTAGTGAGTCGTTCAACCTTTTTGTGAAAAGTATTGTTGTTGATCCAAAATTTGAGCAGAGTCAAAATTATGTTGGAGGAAGTTATCCCATGGCCTCTATGAAGGGGTAGTGGAAAAACTCATATTTGTCTTCATCCTTTGTTTCAGATATGTGTCAGGGCCCATGTGGAAGTTGTAGTCCATCTTTTGAAAGAGAATCAACTAATTGATTTCGTTCCCTGTAAACATGTTTAAGTGAGTAAGAGTCAAGAGCGTCTAGTAATCTGAAGATTTCCTCTAAGAGTGTTTGCAAAAATATGTTGTGACAATATTGTTGTTTATGAGTCCAATTGATAACATTTTTTGAATATCCAAAAATTTCTAGATTTCAGACCCCCTTTTCCCCTACAAATTGAAGTAGAAGCTTTAAGCCCAAGAGTTCAGCATAGTTGTTTGTTCCTGGACCCAATCCCATTTTGATTTTGAAGAGGTGTTCATTGGAGAGGTAAAGGGTTTCACCTCCTCCACAAATTTGATTATTGGTTTGTGAGGTGTCGTCGAAGTAAGCCCAAGGCTTAGAAAGGTCAATGGGAGTGGGGAAAGTGGGGTGGATGGGAGGGATATATTTTTCCTAAGGGAAATGTGAGAGGATTGCTAATCCTTGGGCAACAGTGACTTCAGGAAGGGAAGGTTGGTCATGAAAGATTTCCTTATTACATGCTAACCAGATCCCCCAACATATAATAAAAGGTAAAGCTTTGATGTTTTTGTAAGACGTATGTTGTGTCCATTGTTTCCAGGTTGTTTCAACAGAGGATCCTTCCCAAGTGAGTCTCTGATTTAGATGTAATGTTATGTCTTGCCAGATCTGTTTGGAGAAAGGACAGAGGATGAAAAGGTGCATACTATTTTCATTGGCTCCTTTGCAGAGGGTGCACCATCCAGATCCTTCAATGCTTCGCTTCCGCATGTTGTCCCAAGTGGGGACTTTTTTTATTGAGTACACACCACATGAAATTTTTTCTTTTTGTGGGCATTTTACTTTCCATAGCCCTTGCCACCACCAGGATGGATCTCTTTGAAAAAGTTCAATATTTATTGGGATGTATCCCAATTTTGGAGTGTAGACCCCGTGAGGAGATTTTTTCCATACACGTTCATCTTCTTCTTTTGTGATGCGAATGTGACTTGACTGGAGTGAAAAAATATAATTGTTCCAATGTTCTATGTGTGGGGCATGCAAAGCAAAAGTTTCTTCCTTTTTCCATCCTTGTTGCCAGATAGCAATGGTGAGAGGGTTTGTTACCTGTGAAATGTAAAAAAAAAAACTTGTAGGTGAAGTCTGTCAATCAACTCAGGACTCAGTGAATGAGTGACCCCACTTCCTAGCTAGGGATCAAATCCAATTCATATTTGGGATCCATTGCCCACTCTCCAGGCTAGTCCATCATTGATTACCTAAAAAGAGGATAGGATGGCCTTCCAAATAATGGAGCAATTTTTCTGATGTTTTTCTGGTTTTTGAATCCAGTCTTCAATTGAATCTGGTCGAATGTACTTTTGTATCAAAATAGTTGTTCAAAGGCTATCTGTGGTGAGCAGTCTCCAACCAGATGTCGTTGCCAATGCTTTTGCAAAAAGGAAAATGTTTTTTAGGCCCCATCCACCTAGGGCTTTTGGACAAGTTATTTGATCCCATTTGGCCCAGGGGGTGGTGAATGTTTCCTATGTTCTACACCAGATAAAACGGAAGCAGATTCTTCTAGATTTATCTACAATGCCTTTTGGGATCCATGCAAGTGACATCTAGTAGAATGGAGTGTCTTCCTGTATTGATTTTTCCAAAGTGATCCTTACTTCTTGTGAAAACCACCTGAAGCTCCATCCTTTTAATTGGTTTTCCAATTTGACTAGTAGTCAATGCCAGTCTGATTTTCGTTGATCATTTCATTTTAAATGAAAACCAAGGTATTTTATTCCTTTGTGAAAGTCTAGAGTCTTGTAGGGGAAAATAATTTTAAATAATGCTTCTACTTCCTCCTCCATCCAATAAAAATAAATTGTTGATTTTTGAACATTGATGGTCATACATGTGGCTCAATGGAACATGTTTAAAATTTCAGCCAGTTTCTCAGCATCCCACCGTCAACCATTGCAGAATAAAATAATATCATCCACAAAAAGAAGGTGGGTAATTTTGTGGCTTGGGGTGATCAAAATACCATGGAAATTCCCCGAGCGAGCCTCGTGGTCGATTGCTCGGCTGAGGCACTCAACCACTGGAAGGAAAAGGAGAGGTGAGAGTGGGCAACCTTGCCTCAGACCACGTTCAGAGTGAAAGAAAGGAGATTCTGCCCCATTTATCAGAATAACAAAGGATAATGAAGTTAAACAGGCCATGATCCATTTGATAAAGGGAACCTCAAATCCCAAATGTGTGAGGAGTATGATGTAGGACCAATTTACTCTATCAAAAGCCTTTGATAGGTCAATTTTAGTATGGCTCCACAGGATTTGGAGGTTTTTAGGCTATGAAGTCCTTCCTGGGCTACACTAATAGCTTCATTTATTTGGCATCTTTGCAGGAAACCAAATTGTTCTTTTGAGATTGTGTTTGAGAGGATGGGCTTTAGCCTTCTCTCAATAATTTTGGCTATGATTTTGTAGAGGCAGTTGCAGAGGGATATTGGTCAGAAGTCATCAAAGGATTGACGTTCATATTGTTTGGGGATGAGAGCAATGAAGGTCGAATTTATAGGTGCATATAGATGCCCATTCCTTTTAGATTCCTCTACAATTTGTAGAAGGTTCGCTCCAATTAGATCAAAGAAAGCCACATAGAATTCAATAGTCCACTCATTTGGACTTGGGCTTTTATCCTTTTGGAAGATATGGATTGTTTCTTTTAGTTCTCCTTCGGTGACTTCAACAAATAGATCTCTATTTCCATCCTCATCCATAAATTTGGGGAAGTAGAGTACCAATTTTATAATGTCTATGATGTTTTCTCTTAGATCAGACTTAAAAATAGTTTTGAAGTGTGTGATCCCTATATGAGATAGATCCTCAAAAGAGGTGGCTAGAGGGTCCCCTTGACCTTGTAGTTTCAAAATATTGTTAATGGCCTTCCTTCCTTTTGTGAAGGCATGAAATTGTTTTGTGTTTTCATCTCCCTTGTCCAACCAAATGGATCTACTCTTGAGACGCCATTTGACTTCTTTGTCATCCAACAAATTTTTATGTCTAGTATCCAGGGATCTTAAATTTTCTTTGGTATCTTGTGAGTAATAACCTCCATCCTCTAGTTTAGAGATATGATCAAGTTGGGCTTCAAGTTGTCTTAGTTCTGCGTCTTCTCTAGTATGCTTTTCACTATCCCAAGTTAAAGTCAGCTGCTTTATATGCTTAATATTTTCCACAAACTAAAATGTTGCTAGGGGGACAACTACTGGATCAAAGGCCATCCAATTTTCCTTTACCAAATTCTGGAAGTCTTCGTGCTCTAGCCAAGTAGTGCTGAACTTGAAAGTACTGGCTAGTTTCTTTGGTCCAAAATCAAGTTCAAGCCAAATCGAGTAGTGGTATGAATCTCCTCCACTGTCGATCCATTGTTTTAAATGGAGAGGGTAATCGAAGAGGGATTCATGGACCAGGAAGAGATCTAATATTTTAGCCACCCTGGCATCACCCGTCCTCATATTTATCTAGGTGGGGAGGATCTTGATGGATGGTATATAGATGATTCCCAATTCAGTGAAAAGATGGGAAAATGGGGCAGATTGGGGGTCTGGTCGGGCTGAAGGTCCTCAGACTTCTGCATTCCCAAAGGAGAGATTTAGGTCTCTGCCTAGAATCATATTTTTCGCTTTCAAAAGGTCCTTCTTGAAGAGTGATTGCCAAAAAGTGGCATGTTTAGAATAAGGCCCATACACATTTAGAACCCTAAGATCTAGCCCCAAATCCTCCAGAAAGAGATCTACCCCTAGGCATAATTCCAATGCCCAAGAGTTTTGAATCTTGACTATTTTTTTGCACCATCTGATGGCTAGTACTTTCGAGCAACCAGTTGCATCTATCCTGATAAATTGCCAAGATGGAAAGAGAGATTCAAGTGAATTTGTCACTGAGGCTTCCAAATACATTTTTTCTTGTAGTAGAATTACAAAAGGTTGTTGTTGTTTAATAATCCTTTTTAGCACAATTGTTTTTTGGGGACTTGCCAAACCCCTGCAATTATAAGAGAGGAATTTCATGGGGAAACCCCTGTCGGGGTTTGTGATTCTCTAAGGGCCCCAAAAATTGATCTTTGTCTAACAGAAACGATGTCAATTAGTGCACTATTTTGTTCCTAATTGTTGTGAGTGATCCATTGTTGAATGTGAAGAATTGGTGATGTGATTGTCCAAAGGTGTAGGGCGTAATTAGTTCTGAGCAAGAGGAGAGGTTTATTTTAGACCATGAAAATTTTGATGACAGTCCCTCAAGATGTGCCCATGTTCATGGCAGCGTCTACAATAGAATGGGATCCCTTCGTATTCCAACAACTAAGTGCGTGTGCGTCCACTGTCCGTCATCTTGAATTGTTTTTGTAGTCCATTTATGATATTAAGGGAGACAAGGATTCGGGAAACAACCATCTCTCATGTTTCCTTGAAGGACATATCTTCCTTTATTAATGACCCTAGTTCATTTCCAATCACTTGGAAGCATTTTTTCGACCAATATTGTGGTGGGAGACCTGGTAGGCGGACCCAAATGGGGATGGTGTCGAAACTTTCAGTGGTTGCGTCAAAGGTGCTCAGTTCCCATTTCTTCAGAAGTACGAGGGTAGAATCAATACTCTAACCACTCAGAAGGTATTTTTCAGAAAGGCTGTGGTTGGATAATTTTAGCATAAACCACCCTTTTGATAAACGACTGAGTTGTGGGGGTGATCCCTGCCAAGAATTAGAGACCCAAGATTGCATGGTTTTGAAACTGAAATGTCGGTTGTAGGATTTTCCCACAAGGGTTTTGTCAGCCATGTTTGTGGCTTCCGCCATAGTAATATCTTGAACAAGAACAATATTTGATTCTACTGTTGTGGCATAAATACACTTGTTCCTTCTTCGCTTCCTGTGACTAAGACTAGGAGGAGAAGTAGTGTCTTCTACAGGGGTACCAAGAGTTCTAGAGGAATCTCCCAAAACACCATCCCATTCATTTAGATTAGATGGGTCCAAACTAGAGGCTATAATCCCAACTTCTTGATGTACGATAAGGGAAGAGGGTATGGCCTACTCTAGATCTGGGTAAAAACAAGAAGAGGGGAAACCTTGATCCAGGAGTTGTATACCCACAAGGGAGGGGTTCAAGGTGGGGATATTTAGAAGGGGGTTTGATTTTGGGAGGGGGGGAGGAACCCAAGGGTCTAGAGCTAAAGTGGGGTTGTTCCAGTGTGGTTCAGGGAAGTATTCAAAATGTGAAGGAAAAAAGGGTTGTCTAGATGGTGGAGTTAGTAGATGGAGGAATGATGAGTAGGGAAACGAAGAAATAAGAGTAGAAACCACCTTTGAGCATAATGAGGTAGGGGGGGAAGAACTGGAAGAATAAGTGTTGTTCCAAGGAGGTAGGGGGAGGTTGCTCAAGGATTTATGCAATAGGATAGGATCGAGAGGTTCCAAGTCAGTGAGGTGCAAGGGGGAACTACCAGGTGGCGTGGTCCAGGGTAGAAAATCAGACGGATCCAGGGAGTAGTCTACTAGGTCATTGTAGTTTGCCATGTTAGCTAACCGAGACCATTGAGGATGAAGACACCACAAAAGAAACCATCACACCCAGAAAAGGAGATCAGTAAAGGAAGAAAGAGTTTTAGGTCGACGGTGTGTTGAGGACCTGCAGTGCCCTTTTTTGGTTGACAAAAAAAGGGACAAGGGAAGGGAAGGATCCCGGAAGAGACCAGAGGTCCAGGGAGGGGGGGAATGGAAAGGGGGAAGGTGGGAAAGGGAGGGAAGAGGAAGTCAGATTGTGGCCCTAGCGCCCAAGCTTATAAGCCTGCGGCCATATGTGTGCCCTTATTTGACCCGAAACCGCAGAGCCTTCTTCCCCCTCATATATAATCACGAATTATATATATAATCATGAGGAGGAGAAAAATTATGGGACGGATTTTACTTTATTTAACTTATAAATTAAAATTAATTATTGGGATGGATTTTAGTTTATTGAACTTGTAAATTAAAATTAATAGCTTGGATTGAATATGTTGTTTTTATAATTAAATAATTTGGAAATGAAATTAGAGTTTTCTTTGAGTTTTATTGATTAATAAGTTTCAGATTTCGATTTTATTATAGTTTTTTTGAAAATTTGATTTAAAATCTAATGTCTTTGTAGGTGGGACATTTCAAGAATGAGTGTTTTCCATCCATTTTATTCATATTATAATATTAAAAAAAAAAAAAACCAAAAAATTTTAGTTCTTGTCCAACACCTTATTTCATTTTAAAGTTCATGTTCTATTTTAACTCTAAATCTTTTAAAACATCAAAGTTATCTACATCTAAGATGAAGATAAGCCTATCTGAATATACAAAATCATAATGTGATGATTAATAAAATATAATAAAAGTGATTATAAAAGATTAATTCCTAATTTTAATTTATTTTACACAAAAACAAATAACAACCTTGCAATTAAACTAAGCCACCACCATAAGAATGAAGAGAAATTGCACTATTTCATTATAAAATTCATGTTATATTTTAACTTTAAATCCTTTAAAACATCAAAGTTATCTACGTCTAAGATGAATATAAGTCTATATTAATATACAAAATTATAATGTGATAATTAATAAAATATAATAAAAGTGATTATAAAAGATTAATTTCTAATCTAAATTTATTTTAGAGAAAGAAAAATCACAACCTTACAATTGAACGAAGCAATAATCATAAGAATGAAGGGAAATTACACTAATTGACATGAAGGTTTCCACATGAATGATAATGAAACCATTTGATTGGAAATAGATGAGTCTTTACACAAAGAAAAATAACAACCTTACAATTGAACTAAGCCACAACCATAAGAATGAAGAGAAATTGCATTGTTTCATTATAAAGTTCATGTTCTATTTTAACTCTAAATATTTTAAAACATCAAAGTTATCTACGTCTAAGATGAAGATAAGCCTATATTAATATGCAAAATTATAATGTGATAATTAATAAAATATAATAAAAGTGATTATAAAAGATTAATTCTTAATCTAAATTTATTTTAGAGAAAGAAAAATCACAACCTTACAATTGAACGAAGCAAAAATCATAAGAATGAAGGTAAATTGCACTAATTGACATGAAGGTTTCCACTTGAATGATAATGAAGCTATTTGATTGGAAATAGATGAGTCTTGAGAATGAAGGGAGGTCAATGTTTAGATTGAAAGAAGGATGCATTTGTTAAAACAAAGTGAGGTCAATGTTTAGATTGAAAGAAGGTTGCATTTGTTAAAACAATGTGAGGTTATAGCCTTAGGAATGAAGTATATGGCATATTCTAGAATCAAGGATTGGTCACATCCCAATGATTGAAACATGATCTCACTCATTTTATATGGTGTGGTTCACCATTTGGAAGGAATCACCATAAATTCTTCAAGGTGAATGGTATGATTTTATAGAAAACAAATGATCATTGCTTATGGGTCAATGGACCAATTGGAATATGTAAATCCAATTGACTTGGTATTCAAAAGGTTCTAATGGGAACTCAAATGGCCATAAGCAAGCTTATAAATTTCCCATTGATGGTTAGATTTGGGTTTTTATTTTTTTATTTTGAACACTGAAGAGAGCACAAAAGTGTCTTCCTTTTTTTCTAAGACTGAATTCATTGAGGCCGCGATAGAGATACACTAAATAATCTTAAAAGATAAATCACTCTATCCCATAGCTATATCAAGTTTTCATTCTAAATATGATTGCAAGTGGAGACAAAGACAAGAATTTAATGTTGTAAACAAAGTTTTGTGCATAGTAATATTGTAATTTATAAAACTCTCTATTCTAATATTCCATAAAGCATAAACCAAACCATAATTCCATGGTTGGAGTTTTTGTGAAGTGGATTTCTCTAAGAGGGTAAATCTATTTCTTGAATTATTATTGGAATGTGTTGTTCACTGACAATAATATTTTTTCAAAAATCCAATGTGATGAATTATTTAACAAGACATATGATATAGTTTATGGATCACTATGTCTCCAAAATGGTGAAAAACTTCTCACTCTTCACTAATAGATATAACATTTTTAAATAATACATAATTCACATAAAATGTCAGTAAATTGGAAAAGTGAAAAGAAATAATAAATTCATAGAAAGAAAAATAATGAAGTAGGATAAATAGTTAAACCACTTCTTTGAAACTTCATTAATGTCAATTTTATCAATTTTATCAGTATACATTCTTTGAAACTTGATTAGAACCAACTCAATTAATATATCATAAATTTAAGAGATATATAAAGACACACTAAGTGAATAAGTGAGAAAGACATTAGTCTTACCTTCTAAATCCATTATCCTCAACTTGTAAAGATAATATATCTTTCTTTCATTTTTATAAAAGAATATAATATAAAGAAAGAAGAATAAGGGAAAAATATATATATTAAAATAAAAATTGAAAAATTGAAAAAAAAAAAAGTAAGATGAAGATAAAGTTTAAACAAAATATATGGATAATATTTTAAAATTAATTTCGATAAAAATAGGAAAAAGATACACAGTTTTAAATAAAATATATAAATAATATTTTAAAATTAATTTAAATTAAAAAAATATTTTTACTATGAAAAAACGTCAAACATTTAAAACTTAAAACATCATCATTTAAAACTTAAAAAGTATAGTGAATCTTAGATACTCTTATATATAAAACTATAAATTTGTATGATTAATTACATTACAGATAAAACAAAAATGTATTGAAAACTTAAAACATCATCATTTAAAACTTAAAAAGTATAGTGAATCTTATAAATTTAAGATACTATTATATATAAAACTATAAAGCTGTATGATTAATTACATTACATATAAAACAAAAATGTATTGAAGATGGTTATTATTTCCTTTTAAGTGTTTTACATTTAATAATATAAAATATAATATAATTTAATTGTTTTTTAGAAGTTTATTTCTTAAAAAAAAATATGACATTTTAGTAACATATGAAATAAGTTAGTTCAATTAGTTGTCATCAATTTTGTTGGTTATTTGGTTAGTTCAATGTTAGTGTGGGCTCAGTTCAATGCTCTTTAGATAAGACACACTAGCTTAGCTAATGGGTTTATTAGGATTGTAATTCATAAATATAGGTAAACATCCTTTGGGTTTTCATGAGGTTTTCCTTGGAAAAAATACTTTAATATAATGTATTTTTTGCTTGGAAAATAAACCATCACACTCTCAAGCCCACAAGCCAAAATTGTTGGGTTGTTATATTCTTTGCAGTGAAAGTCTAGTCGAGGTGAATCGACTGATGGTCGAAGACGAGGTGGATCGACAACAATTCGAAGTCGAGGTGGATCGACAGCAGGTCAAAGTCGAGGTAGATCTATAGCAATTCGAAGGTCGAGGGAGTCGACCAGGTAAAGTCGAAGTCGAAGATATTGACGAAAATTCAACCAACAAGAGGTCGAAGTGTGGGCATGAGACAACTGACTAGAGATTGAATGAAGGCCGACTGGTAATTGACTAGCAAACCTGACTTGGAGTCAACTGTAATAAAATTATGAGATTTGTGCGAATTGTAGGCAATGATATGCATGGATCTGTACCGTTTTTGGGCGCCAATCTTTAGGGTTTTGCCCATTGTAAAGCCTATAAAGAGGCGTGTTGTAAGGTTGTAAAGGATGTTGTTGTAAGGTAATTTTGTAATGCACTTTTGTGGGTTAATGCATGTGTAAGTGTAGGTTGTTGGTCATGTATATGTAAGCCAAATTGGCTACAAGGTGTTCTTGTCTGTGCAAGAGGGTATGATGTTCATTGTGTCTTAGTTGTGGACCAAGGTTAGCCTTTTATTATGATTGAATAAGACAACAAGAGAGAAGAACACTCAAAGGAATGTTTGTTTTCCCAGTTAAGGGTTTCCAGGGTAAAATATCGGTGTACTATTTGATTTCTTGTGTCATGAGCTTTCTTGATTAAATTATTCTTCTCTTCCACTAGGATTAGTGTGGAAGTGTCTTTCATTTCCAAACATGTGCTATTAGAGCTTAGGTATGCCCTGACAAGTGAGATATCAAAGCGGTGGTATGATTTGGAGAGTATATCAGATCTTGATTTGCAAATCTTGAATATGAGAACTAAACCATAGGTACAGTAAGAGTCGTAAGTCATAAATTGTGTTAAGGATCACAATAAAGAATGTCCAGCAGTTCCAGAATAGAAATAGAAAGATTCAATGGCCAAAATTTTGAGCTTTGGAAGCTTAAAATGGAAGATATTCTGGTAGATCGAGAACAATTGACAACGGTTTGTCATGGTATCCAACTGACAGGCATGTCGACGGAAGAATGGGAAAAACTTGAAAGAAGAGCAAGAAGTATGATTTGGCTTTGTCTTGCATATTCATTGTTGTTGAATGTATTAGGTGAATATTTGGCCAAGAAACTATGTGACAAGATGGGAAGATTATAACAATTGAAATCTATGGTAAATAAGTTGTTTCTCAGAAATAAATTTTATCTTCTGAGGATGCGTGATGGAAGTTCAATGAATAAGAATTTAAATGCATTTAATACCGTGTTAATCCAGTTTTTGTCCTATGGATATAAAGATCACTGATGAGGAAAAGTGTATCAGTCTATTATGTTTTTTTCCAGACTCCTGGGATAGCTTAGTCGTGGCTATTGGGAGTAATACAACCACACTAGCGCTAGAGGACGTGGTTGCTTCTCTGATGTCAGAATAAATAAGAAGGAAGAACATGGAAGGATCAACCAAAGATGCTCTGGTAGTGAGAGGTCAACTAATAGACATAGATAAAGGAATATTCTCCAGTAGAAATTTTAATTCTAAGGGTAGATCTAAATCCCCGGTTCAGTCGATGGGAAGATGCTAGAAATGCGGTAAAGATGGGCATTATAAAAAGTGTTAGCACTGAAAGTCACACTTTGACTGCTAAAGTGTAAGCTCAACACCCATCAGAATGTAAAATATAACTTTGGTTTTGAATAGGTGGATCAACAATATGGATAAAGAAAGAGAGAGGGCAGTAAACTGCAGATCAGTAGGCTACACCAATGGGCAATGGAGTCACAAACATCCCACTCATCTAATGCACAAAATCTACTTAAAATAAAACAAGATTATATGATGATAGGTGGAAGAAATGAAGAAGTAAAACATAAGATAGAATGTTTAGTAAATAGAGATCCTCTCAATTCAATGAATCAACAAATACTTGAATATAAACAATGACTGATGGGAAAAATACAACAGATCCTTTGCTGCTTAGGGATCCATAAATTATTGACAGCCTTTGATCCTCAAATATGCAATATTTTCAAATAAGAAGAAATATAAAAGAAGAGTTACAATCTAAAATCACAGTTCTCATGAGTCTCCAATAGAAATAATATTGCTTACAATCCTAAAATTCCCACAGGCTTACAAATGAACACACACAGAAAACTGCCTATTCCTACTCTCTCTAGCCTCTCTTGGCTCATCCCCTCTCCTTCTCCAAGAGATATCTCCCTCTTTAAATAGAAAATAGCATCCAAATAACCCAATGAGGCCGAATCCCATCTCCTCCATTGGATTCTAAGACTTGGAGATAGGTGGCAACAATCAAAGAGACAAAATTCCAACAAATTACTGATTTTCAGGAATTTGTTGGAAGTCATTAATAAATTGTTTCCACCTCATGCATGAGGCCTTTGATGGAGATAAATCTTAGGTTCAGGTGTCCCTTGATATCTAACTGATCCTTGAGAATCCATTCAAACTCTCTTTGACATGTGGCAACCTCCCAACAAGGTGAATATCAAAACCGTGACCGCTACAAGAAATTAGTACACAACGCCACTGTGCAGAGTATGTAGCGCCTACTTATATATCCAATATCTCTCAAAGAAAAACACATTTTGAAAAACTGAGAGAGTTTTTTTTTATTTGGAATGTTATGAACAAAAACTTCCTCCAGTTTTCAAAAATACATCCTCAACTTCTCATAACTTAAGTTTTAAATTAGTGACTCAAAACTGGCAGAATAACTCTGCACAATTTATCCTCTGCCAGAATATTACACAGCGCCTGTAGGTAGTGTCCGACTGTGTTTCTACATGCAATTCGGTAGTATAAATCCGTGGGTGCTATGATGCTTGAACTTGGATATTGGGAATAACTCAGTATAATTTCAATTTTCCCCAAAACAAATAAAAATCCCATAACAATTGTATTCATTTGCCAAAATGAATGATGAAATGCAGACTTTGTTCTCTGTGAAATATTAGGTAGTGCCACTTATGCAACACTGAGGCATAAACCAATCTTATGCTAACATAGGCTCCATGGGGGATAGATTCCTCCCTATGAGGCTCTAAGAACTCTTGTAGTTTCAGTGCCTTATCCTTTGGGCTTGTGGAGTCATGCTATCAACCTTTAACCTCTGAAATCTGCGTTGATCTGTGACCTTCAGCTGAAACTAAATGAAAATGAAAACTAAAAATGACAAAATGATGAAAACGATGCTTGTCCAACAAGCTTATTGCACACACCTACTCTAATTATTGGGAAAATGAAGCTTTCAAGTTACATGAAACAACCAATGAAGCCATTTCATCATTTTTTCAACTGTTTGAAGCTTTGAAATGTGTTTCCTTAAGAACCAGAGATAATTCTTACTTGAAGGCATGTCAAAGAAACCTCTGGCAATACACTTTACATTGAAGAAATCCATGAGCCTAGGCCCACTTTCTTCTTGCAGACAAGCTGCAAATGGATCCTGAAAAACATCATCAATACTTGCCACTGCAACATTTCTTTGTGTAAAAAGGAAAAGTATTGTATTAGGTCCTTCCACCACTATTCTTGGTTGTTGTATGGCTTGCTGATTTTATGATTCATCCATAATGCATATGGCCTTGGTCCACTCCTTGTCATGAGGTGTATTAGGAAAAAGGCTTAGTGATAATTGTCTTTCTTTAATTTCAACCTTTCTCATCTGATCACATGGTATTTGATCTTGGCTGCTTGATGAAACTGAGCTTGTGTCTTCAAGAGGAATAGGGGGTTGATAGGGAAGTTCATCACAATTAGAAGTTCTTAGGAAACCAAATTATTCTATCTTATCTTCTGATTGTGAGGGATATTCATCATAGCTTGGCTTATGGTCCTAATTTCTCATTTTTTCACCCTCTAAAATTAGATTATCATATTTTCCTTCTTTTTCAGCAACGAAAATATGACATGAGGGTAAAAACAAGCTATTGTTGCTTTGATGGGAAGGGTACTTTTCTAATGTAAGGTATTCAACATATTTTTCATGGAAATCATCTTCATAATCATCATACAAAGGTGAATCAATGACCATTTGAATATTAATGGCTGAGGGGATTAGTACAATAGCTGGAACAACTGGTTGCTCAGGGAAAACATCCTCATAGTCATCAAAACTTGGCAAATCATGGCACATTGGTTCATTAACAATAGGAGGGACTGATAAGCTATGAATTTGGTCATGAAAAGCTGCAACACTATTCTCATGATGAAATAAATCTAAATCTAGGATGACCTCTTGACTTAAAGAATCGAGAAAAGGAGGAGATAAGGAAATGATGGATTGTCCATATTGATCTATCTCTTGGGGACCTAAATTTTGACATGAATCATACATTTCTTCTTCAAATTTAGGAAAATCATTATGAAACGCATCATCTAAGTCATGCTCTTTGCAATCATACCCTTCATCATCACTGCTAGAGGAATCACTTGTTGAATCTTGAATATATGATGCATACCCCTCACAACAATTTTCAAAAAGTCTTTCAGCTCGATAAATTAGCTTTCAATGAGAATAAAAAGCATCATGAAAGTCCTTCAAAGAGGAAATATTAGAAGCAGGGAATGTTCTATACCATTTCCTCGCATTGCCTTCCAACAAATACATGAACATTTTCATCAATATATCTTCATGATAGATGTCAAGCTGATGCATCAAAACATGAAATTCATGAACATGATCAACAGGGCTGTCATTCTCACCTTCATAAAATCTAGGCAACAGATCTTTCCATTCATCAATAAGAGGCATAGGATGTGGATAATCCTCTATGGCTGAGAAATTGAGTGGGGAAAACCTCCTGGCCAGGATAGCCTTCATAGCCATTTGATTTTTCTCATCCCCATTGGAGTCACCAACATATTCTTAATAATGGAGCCACCATGGTGAATGTGAAGTCTTGAAGGTGTCCAACTTCATTCACCATCTAAATTTGGAGCTGTGCAATGTCATTCTTCCTAGGGAGCTTTTCAATCTGCTCAATTTTGTCCCCAACAACAACGCCAAAAATGTTAGCACTGAAAGTCACACTTTGAATGCTAAAGTGTAAGCTCAACACCCATCATAATGTAAAAGATAACTTTAGTTTTGAATAGGTGGATCAATAAGATGGATAAAGAAAGAGAGAGGCCAACAAATTGCAGACAGGTAGGCTACACCAATGGGCAATGGAGTCACAAACATCCCACTCATCTAAGGCACAAAAGCTACTTAACAGAAAACAAGATTATATTCTGATAGGTGGAAGAAATGAAGAAGGAAAACATAAGATAGAATGTTTAGTAAATAGAGATCCTCTCAATTCAATTAATCAACAAATACTTGAATATAAACAATGACTGATGGGAAAAATACAGCAAATCCTCTGCTGCTTAGGGATCCATAAATCATTGATAGCCTTTGATCCTCAAATATACAATATATTCAAATAAGAATAAATATAAAAGAAGAGTTACAATCTAAAATCACAGATCTCATGAGTCTCCAATAGCAGTAATGATTACAATCCTAAAATGCCCACGAGCTTACAAATGAACACACAGAGAAAACTGCCTATTCCTACTCTCTCTAGCCTCTCTTGGCTCATCCCCTCTCCTTCTTCAAGAGATATCTCCCTCTTTAAATAGAAAATAGCATCCAAATAGCATAAGGAGGTTGAATCCCATCTCCTCCATTGGATTCTAAGCCTTGGAGATAGGTGGCAACTATCAAAGAGACAAAAATCCAACAAACTACTGATTTTCAGGAATTTGTTGGAAGTCATTAATAAATTGTTTCCACCTCGTGCATGAGGCCTTTGATGGAGATAAATATTAGGTGGAAGTGTCCCTTGATATCTAAATGATCCTTGAGAATCCATTCGAATTCTCCTTGACATGTGGCAACCTCCCAACAAGGCGAATATAAAAACCGTGACTGCTACAGGAAATTAGTATGCAGCGCCACTGTGCAGAGTATGCAACACCTACTTCTATATCCAATATCTCCAATATCTCTTAAAGAACACTTCCAGGTGTGCTACACATTCCAAGTATGGAAACAAACCTGATATCTGTCAACAAGATGAGTGATGCAGGTGTGCATACTATGTTTCAGAAGGATTTGTGCAATATGGTCATAGGTGCGATGGTCTTAATGAAGGGAGTTCGAATTGGTACCTCGTACAAGTTGTTAGGGAATGTCAGATTGAATGGATGCAACATCATCGTCGGGGCCTGAAATCAAATCGATTGCGACTCGACTGTGACTCGACTTAACTCAATTTCAACACAACTCGACTTGACTCAAGCTAAGTCGGTTCAAATCGACTCGAAAAGACATGATGAAATTGACCCGACTAAGCTATGGCATGAGAGGATGGGACACATTGGAGAAAAAGGAATTTGATATATGCAAAGAAAATGTATGGTCGAAGGTTTTCCTGAATGTGGTTTGGAATTCGACTTTTGTGAACATTTCATTTATGGGAAAAAAGGTCAAGTGAGGTTCCCATCTGGAGTGACAAGGGAAAATGGGATTCTATAACTGGTGCATAGTGATGTGTTTGGCCCGGTTATAGTGCCTTCACTTGATGGATTCATGTATTGTGTCTCCTTCATAGTGATTTTTCTAGGAAGACATGGATATATTTCATGAGGAAGAAATAAGAGGTTTTAGCAAGATTTAAGGAATTTAAAGCTCTTGTGGAAAACCAGACAGAGAAGAGGATTAAATTGTTGAGAACTGACAATGGTGGTGAATTCCGTGGAAAGGAATTTGACCAGTTCTGTAAGAAGTGTGGCATAGCACACCAAAATACCACACCATATACCCCACAACAAAATGGAGTTACCAAGAGAATGAATAGAATGTTGATGGATAAGGAAAGGAGCATGCTCACTGGTGCTGGGATAGCACAAGAATTATGAGCAGAGGTAGTCGAGGTTGCAAGATATCTAGTGAATATGTCTCCTTCATCGACGCTAGTCAACATGATTCCAAATGAGGTATGGTCTGGTAAGAATTCATCGGTGGCACATCTCAAAGTATTTGGTTGTGATGCATTTGCACATGTTCCTAAGGAAAAGAGGATCAAGCTAGAAAAGAAGGCAGTCAAATGTATTTTCATTGGATATAAAGAAGGAATGAAAGGATATAATATTTTGGATCCTACATCAAGGAGAACAGTGTACAATCGATATGTTGTCTTTAGATAAGTCAGAGGTAATTCTGATCTTGAGGAAGTTGTTCAGACCGAGAATAATCCTAATACCGTGCGGTTTGAACTAAGGAACAAAGAAGATGATTCATATGAGTTGAATGAATTTGAGGAAGAGGTGGAACAATTGACTCTGGTGATAAGGGGGTCAGAAAGAGAAAGAAAACCAGTCTAAAGGTATAGTCTGCTCGACTTTCATTCTGCATTCATGTTAACTACCATCGATGATGAACCCAAGTCGGTCGGTGAGGCAATCAACTCGATAGAGGGTAAACTATGGAAGGATACCATGGTCGAAGAGATGGAATCCTTGTACAAGAATGAGACATGGGATTTAGTCAAGTTACCTAGTGGAAGAAACTTCTTCGGTAGTAAGTGGGTGTTCAAGAAGATGAATGTCACAGGATAGGTTGAGAGGTTCAAATCTTGACTGGTAGGGAAAGGATATTCTCAAGTCGAGGGAGTCGACTTCGGTGAGATTTTTCCCTTGTTGCAAAACTAACTTCCATTAGAGTACTAATTTCTCTGGCTGCAACATTCGATCTGGAGATAGAACATATGGATGTGAAGACAATGTTCCTACATGGGGACCTAGAAGAAGAAATCTACATGAAACAAACTGAATTATTTGTAGTAAAGGGAAAACAAGTGTCAGTGTGCAAAATCAAAAGATCCTTTTATGGTCTAAAGAAATCGCCAAGGATGTGATACCGAAATTTTGACACATACATCCTTAGTTTTGGATTTGTGAGAAGAAAATATGATCACTGCATATATATTCCAAGGAAGAAGGTGGGAATTTCATATATGTAGATTTGTATGTTGATGACGTGTTGCTGATTGGAAACAACATGGATGCAATAAAGGAGGTGAAGAAGCAACTATCCTCTAAGATTGACATGAAGGATCTTGGTGCAACTAACTTCATTATGGGAATGGAGATTAAGAGAGATAGAGCCACTAGAAGGATTTGGTTGAATCAGATGAAGTATAATGAAACAATTCTGAAAAAATTCAACATGAAGGATTGAAAACTGGTGAAGGTGCCAATTACTATGGGAGAAAGGCTTAATGTTGAAAAGTGTCCAAAGACACAAAAAGATATATAGGACATGGCACATGTTCCCTATGAAATTGTGGTTGGTAGTCTGATGTATGTGATCATTTGCACTTGACCAAACATTTCCCATGCAGTGGGAGTGTTGAGCAGGTACATGTTGACACTTGGAAAGGAGCATTGGACAACTGTCAAGAGAGTATTCAGGTATTTGTGTGGCATGAAGGACTATGTTATATGCTAACAATGAAAACCTATAGGTGACAGTGGTATATTATATGTAAATGGTTTTGTCGACGCTGATTGGGATGGAGATCTAGATCGAAGGAGGTCAACTAGTGGATATGTATTCAATATGTTCGGTGGAGAAATAAGTTGGATGAGTAAGTGACAGGAAGTTGTAGCCTTGTTGACAATATAAGTTGAATACACAACAGCCACTCATGGAAGAAAAGAAGCGATATGGATTCAAAGGTTGTGTTAAAAAATTTGGTTTGAGTAGAGAGATATTAAGGTAAGTTGCAATAGTCAAAGTGAAATATCTCTGGCAAACAACCATGCTTATCATTCAAAGACTAAGGACATTGATGTATAGTACCATTTCATAAGAGACATGGTGGAAAGTAACAAAGTTCTATTGGAGAAAGTAGACATGTTAGAAAACATAGGAGACTTGTTGACCAAGTCTATGAGTGTTGTGAAGTTCTCTTGGTGCAGAGAGACAATGGGCATTGTTTCCCTAGGTCTATGAATGAAAGTTCAGGAATATCCTTTTTTAGCAAAGAAGACAACAAGTGGGAGAATGTTGGGTTGTTATATTCTTTGCAGTGAAATTCTAGTCGAGGTGAATCGAATAATGGTCGAAGCCGAGGTGGATCGAAAACAAGTCAAAGTCAAGGTAGATCAACAACAAGTCGAAGTCGAGGTAGATCGACATCAAGTCAAAGGTCGAGGGAGTCGACCGGGTAAATTCGAAGTCGAAGATATCGACGACGATTTAATCGACAAGAGGTTGAAGTGTGGGCACGATATGACGGACTAGAACCAAATGAAGGCAGACTGGTAAACCTGACTTGGAGTCGACTATAACAAAATCACGAGATTTATGGGATTTGTAGCCAATGATATGCATGGATCTGTAACCATTTTTGGGTGCCAAAATTTAGGGTTTTCCTGCTGTAAAGCCTATAAAGAGGTGTGTTGTAAGGTCGTAAAGGATTTTATTGTAAGTGAATATTGTAATGCAATTTGGCAAGTTAATGCATGTTTAAGTGTAGGTTGTTGGTCATGCATATGTAAGCCAAATTGGCTACAGGGTTGTTCTTGCATGTGCAAGAGAGTATGATGTCGATTTTGTCTTAGGTGTTGACCAAGGTTAGACATGTAACTTTTTATTCTGATTGAATAATACAGCAAGCGAGCAAAACGCTCAAAGGAATGTTGGTTTTCACTGTCAAGGGTTTCCAGGGTAAAATATCGGTGTACTGTGTGATTGCTTGTGTCATTTTCTTTCTTGATTAAATTATTATTATCTTCTGCTAGGATTAGTGTGGAAGTATATTTCATTTCCTGACAAGAATGAGAATATTGGTACCTTCCTAACCCTAACCAACAATTATCGTTCAAGAGCCTCAATCAAAAACTTACTCATGTATCCCAAAGAGGTTGGATCCAATGGTGTAAAGCGAAGAGTTTTTCACTATTGGGAAAGGTTCAATTCCCATGAGGAGATAGCCTGGAACCATGGGGGCACCTTGAGGTAGTGGTCAAACATGTGGTTGCACCTAGATATATTATATTAAATAGATTCATGACCCGTGAAAAAATAATTGGATCAAAGCCCCCCTCCCCCATGTCCTTCAATTTAAAGCACAAAGGGGTTGGATCCAATGGTGGAAAGAGAGGTGTTTTTCATCATTGGGAAAGGTTCAATTCCCATGAGGGCCTAGCTTGGAGCCATGGGGACACCTTGAGGTAGTGGTTGAAAATGTGGTTTCACCCAGAGATATTATATTAAATGTTATCATGACCCGTGCAAACATAAGTGGATGATGGTTGCTGATTTTATGATTCATCCTCAATGCATATGGCCTTGGTCCACTCCTAGTCATGAGGTGTATTAGTAAAAAGGCTTAGTGATGCTTGTCTTTCTTCAATTTCAACCTTTCTCATCTGATCACATGGCATTTGATCTTTGCTGCTTGATGAAACTGAGCTTGTGTCTTCAATAGGAATAGGGGGTTGATAGGGAATTTCATCACAATTAGAAGTGCTTGGGAAACTAAATTATTCTATCTTATCTTCTGATTGTGAGGGATATTCATCATAGCTTGTCTTATGGTCCCAATTTCTCATTTTTTCACCCTCTAAAATTAGATTATCATATTTTTCTTCTTTTTCAGCAACAAAAATATGACATGAGGGTTGAAACAAGATATTGTTGATTTGATGGGAAGGGTACTTTTCTAATGTAAGGTCTTCAACAAATTTTTCATGGAAATCATCTTCATAATCATCATACAAAGGTGAATCAATGACCATTTGACTATTAATGGCTGAGGGGATTAGTACAATAGCTGGGACAACTGGTTGCTTAGGGAAAACATCCTCATAGTCATCAAAACTTGGCAAATCATGGCACATTGGTTCATTAACAATAGGAGGGAATGATAATCTATGAATTTGGTCATGACAAGCTACAACACTATTCTCATGATGAAATAAATCTAAATGTAGGATGACCTCTTGACTTAAAGAATCGAGAAAAGGAGGAGATAAGGAATTGATGGATTGTCCATATTGATCTATCTCTCGGAGACCTAAATTTTGACATGAATCATACATTTCTTCTTCAAATTTAGGAATCATTATGAAAATCATCATTTAAGTCATGCTCTTTGCAATCATACCCTTCATCATCACCGCTAGAGGAATCACTTCTTGAATCCTGAATATATGATGCATACCCCTCACAACAATTTTCAAAAAGTTTTTCAGCTCGATAAATTAGCTTGCAATGAGAAAAAAAAGAATCATGAAAGTCCTTCAAAGAGGAAATACTAGAAGCAGGGAGTGTTCTATACCATTTCCTCACATCACCTTCCAACAAATACATGAACATTTTCATCAATATATCTTCATGTTAGATGTCAAGTTGCTGCATCAAAACATGAAATTCATGAACATGATCAACAGGGCTGTCATTCTCACCTTCATAAAATCTGGGCAGTAGATCTTTCCATTCATCAATAAGAGGCACATTATGTGGATAATCTTCTATGGCTGATAAATTGAGTGGGGAAAACCTGCTGGCCAGGATAGCCTTCATATCCATTTGATTTTTCTCATCCCCGGTGGAGTCACCAACATATTCTGAAAAATGGAGCCGCCATGGTGAATGTGCAGTCTCGAAGGTGTCCAACTTCAGTCACCATCTAAAGTTGGAGCTGTGCAATGTCGTTCTTCCCAGGGAGCTTTTCAATCTACTCAAATCTGTCCCTGGCAACAGTGCCAAATATGTTATCATTGAAAGTCACACTTTGACTGCTAAAGTGTAAGCTCAACACCCATCATAATGTAAAAGATAACTTTGGTTTTGAATAGGTGGATCAACAAGATGGATAAATAAAGAGAGAGGCCAACAAACTACAGACAAGTAGGCTACACCAATGGGCAATGGAGTCACAAACATCCCACTCATCTAAGGCACAAAGGCTTCTTAACAGAAAACAAGATTATATGCTGATAGGTGGAAGAAATGAAGAAGAAAAACATAAGATAGAATGTTCAGTAAATAGAGATCCTCTCAATTCAATGAATCAACAAATACTTGAATATAAACAATGATTGATGGGAAAAATACAATAGATCCTCTACTGCTTAGGGATCCATAAATCATTGACAGCCTTTGATCCTCAAATCTGCAATATATTCAAATAAGAAGAAATATAAAAGAAGAGTTACAATCTGAAATCACAGATCTCTTGAGTCTCCAATAGCAGTAATGATTACAATCCTAAAATTCCCACGAGCTTACAAATGATCACACACAGAAAACTGCCTATTCCTACTCTCTCTAGCCTCTCTTGGCTCATCCCATCTCTTTCTCCAAGAGATATCTCCCTATTTAAATAGAAAATAGCATCCAAATAACCTAAGGAGGTTGAATCTCATCTCCTCCATTGGATTCTAAGCCTTGGAGATAGGTGGCAACAATCAAAGAGGCAAAAATCCAACAAACAGTTGATTTTCAGGAATTTGTTGGAAGTCATTAATAAATTGTTTCCACCTCATGCATGAGGCCTTTGATGGAGCTAAATCTTAGGTACAGGTGTCCCTTGATATCTAAATGATCCTTGAGAATCCATTCGAACTCTCCTTGACATGTGGCAACCTCCCAACAAGGCGAATATCAAAACCGTGACCACTATAGGAAATTATTATGCAATGCCACTGTGTAGAGTATGCAACACCTACTTCTATATCCAATATCTCCAATATCTCTTAAAGAACCCTTCCAGGTGTGCTACACATTCCAATTTTGGAAACAAACCTGATATCTGTCAAGAAGATGAGTGATGCCGGTGTGCATACTATGTTTTAGAAGGATTTGTGCAATATGGTCATAGGTGCGATGGTCTTAATGAAGGGAGTTCGAATTGGTACCTCATACAAGTTGTTATGGAATGTCAAATCGATAGGATGAAACTTCATCGTCGGGGCATGAAATCGAATCGATTGCGACTCGACTGTGACTCGACTTGACTCAATTTCGACACAACTCAACTTGACTCAAGCTAAGTCGGTTCAAATCGACTCGAAAAGACATGATGAAATTGACCCGACCAAGCTATGGCATGAGAGGATGGGACACATTAGAGAAAAATGACTTCGGTATATGAAAAGAAAATGTATGGTCATAGGTTTTCCTGAATGTGGTTTGGAATTTGACTTTTGTGAACATTTCATATATGGGAAACAAAGTCAAGTGGGGTTCCCATCTGGAGCGACAAGGGAAAATGTGATTCTATAACTAGTGCATAGTGATGAGTTTGGCCCGGTTACAGTGCCTTTACATGATGGATTCATGTATTATGGATCTTTCATAGTGATTTTTCTAGGAAGACATGGATATATTTCAAGAGGAAAAAATAAGAGGTTTTAGCGAGATTTAAGGAATTTAAAGCTCTTATGGAAAACCAGATAGAGAAAAGGATTAAATTGTTGAGAACTGAAAAATGGTGGTGAATTCCGTGGAAAGGAATTTGACCAGTTTTGTAAGCAGTGTGTCATAGAAGGCCAAAATACCACACCATATACCTCACAACAAAATGGAGTTACTGAGAGAATGAATAGAATTTTGATGGATAAGGAAAGGAGCATGCTCACTGGTGCTGGGATTGCACAAGAATTATGAGCAGAGGCAGTCGAGACTGCAAGATATCTAGTGAATATGTCTCCTTCATCAATGCTAGTCAACATGACTCCAAATGAGGTATGGTTTGGTAAGAATTCATCGGTGGCACATCTTAAAGTATTTGGTTGTGATGCATTTGCACATGTTCCTAAGGAAAAGAGGATCAAGCTAGACAAGAAGGCAGTCAAATGTATTTTCATTGGATATAAAGAAGGGATGAAAGGATATAAGATTTGTGATCCTACATCAAGGAGAACAGTGTACAATTGATATGTTGTCTTCAGATAAGTCGGAGGTAATTCTGATCTTGAGGAAGTTGTTCAGACCCAGAATAATCCTGATACGGTGCGGTTTGAACTGAGGAACAAAGAAGATGATTCATATGAGTTGACTGAATCTGAGGAAGAGGTGGAACAATTGACTCTGGTGATAAGGAGGTCAGAAAGAGAAAGAAAACTAGTCTAAAGGTATAGTCTGCTCGACTTTCATTCTGCATTCATGTTAACTACCATCGATGATGAGCCCAAGTCGATCGGTGAGGCAGTCGACTCGACAGAGGGTAAACTATGAAAGGATGCCATGGTCAAAGAGATGGAATCCTTGTACAAGAATGAGACATGGGATTTAGTCAAGTTACCTAGTGGAAGAAATGTCTTCGATAGCAAGTGGGTGTTCAAGAAGATGAATGTCACAGGACAAGTCGAGAGGTTCAAATCTCGACTAGTAGCGAAAGGATATTCCCAAGTCGAGGGAGTCGACTTCGGTGAGATTTTTCCTTTGTTGCAAAATTAACTTCCATTAGAGTACTAATTTCTCTGGCTGCAACATTCGATCTGGAGATAGAACATATGGATGTGAAGACAGTGTTCCTACATGGGGACCTAGAAGAACAAATCTACATGAAACAAACTGAATTATTTGTAGTAAAGGGAAAACAAGAGTTAGTGTGCAAAATCAAAAGATCCCTTTATTGTCTAAAGAAATCGCCAAGGATGTGATACCAAAAGTTTGACACATACATCCTTAGTTTTGGATTTGTGAGAAGCAAAGTTGATCACTGCATATATATTCCAATGAAGAAGGTGGGAATTTCATATATGTACATTTGTATGTCGATGATGTGTTGTTGATTGGAAACAACATGGATGCAATAAAGGAGGTGAAGAAGAAACTATCCTCCAAGATCGACATGAAGGATCTCAGTGCAACTAACTTCATTATGGGAATGGAGATTAAGAGAGATCGAGCCGCTACAGAGTTGTTCTTGCATGTGCAAGAGAGTATGATGTCGATTGTGTCTTAGGTGTTGACCAAGGTTAGACATGTAACTTTTTATTTTGATTGAATAATACAACAAGCAAGCAAAACGCTCAAAGGAATGTTGGTTTTCACTGTCAAGGGTTTCTAGGGTAAAATCTCGGTGTACTGTGTGATTGCTTGTGTCATTTGTTTTCTTGATTAAATTCTTCTTATCTTCTGCTAGGATTAGTGTAGAAGTATATTTCATTTCCTAACAAGAATGAGAATATTGGTATCTTCCTAACCCTACTCGACAATTATCTTTCAAGAGCCTCAATCAAAAACTTACTTATGGATCCCAAAGAGGTGGGATCCAATGGTGTAAAGCGAAGAGTTTTTCACTATTGGGAAAGGTTCAACTCCCATGAGGGTCTAGCCTAGAACCATGGGGGCACCTTGAGGTAGTGGTCAAACATGTGGTTGCACCTAGAGATATTATATTAAACAGAATCATGACCCGTGCAAACATAACTGGATCAAAGCCCCCCTCCCCCATGTCCTTCAATTTAAAGCACAAAGGGGTTGGATCCAATGGCGGAAAGAGAGGAGTTTTTCATCGTTGGGAAAGGTTCAATTCCCATGAGGGCCTAGCTTGGAGCCATGGGAACACCTTGAGGTAGTGGTTGAAAAGGTGGTTTCACCCAGAGATATTATATTAAATGTTATCGTGACCTGTGCAAACATAAGTGGATGAAAGCACACCCCCTTGTCCTTCAATTTTTTATATCCCAAAGGGGTTGGATCCAATGGTGGAAAAGAATGATTTTTTCACTATTGGACAAGGTTCAATTCCCATGAGGGCCTAACCTAAAGCCATGGGGAAACATTGAGGTAGTGGTCGAACATGTGGTTGCACTTAGAGATATTATATTAAATGGTATTGTGACTTGTGCACACATAAGTGAATCAAATTCCACCTCCATGTCCTTTAATTTTTATAGATCCCCAGATGGGGTGATAGGGATACATTAAATATGCCTTGACTGTGACCAACGTTCACACATGTAAGTATTTATATTTGTAGCATCAGATAGATACTTCCACATAGGTATAAGTATATAGACGTGTGTAAGTCGTCCAAATCCTTCTACCTTAGTAATTTACTTTAATTAAAGGAATTATTAAATTAAAGTGATTTTATTAATTTGTTGAGTTTTATTTAGTGAAATGCTAAAGTTATTAGCATTAGTGAATTAGATCTTAGTCATTGATCTCAAGTAAGGTAAAGTCTAATCACAATTGTTAATCGCTTTGGATATTAGGGTTAGGTCATAACTCAATATTATAAAATCATGGCAAGGGTAAGGGAGGAGACACTTTTTCATATATATGTGTGTGTGTGTGTCAATTGGATGTAGCTTGGATGACCTTAAATCGGTCTATAATATACTCTTCTTGTTGATTAATATTCTCTTGTTGTTAAACCCCTAATATTTCGAAAATTCTTGACCTCCCCATGTTCTCTCATGGATTTCGGGGGGGTTTTCCATGGACATAGCGAGTGTCAGTATTCAGTGTCATGAACCACATGTAAACTATATCTATCTATCTATCTATCTATCTATCTATCTATCTATCTATCTATCTATCTATCTATCTATCT
>ML778160.1:569210-617489 GCA_009831015.1 Picea engelmannii | reverse complement strand
ATATACAGAGAGAGAGAGAGAGAGAGAGAGAGAGAGAGAGGTATATATATAAGGAAGTCGTAAGGAGATCTGGAAAATTTTGGAGCCACAACAACAATAAGGAGTTGTACACACTTAACAATGAGGATAGGCATGCATGTATGCAAATTGTAGTAGAGGAAAGTCCATATGTACGTGGGATAAAATGAGGACAAGCATGTACATGTCTGAAAAGGGAAAGTACGAGGCCATACAACCAAGGAGGAGTTTTTCGGGTTTTAGGTGTTGCCTATAGTTTTATGTATTTCTCAGTGGGCCATTTTCCTAGGTTTGGGATCCCATCTAACCTTTGATATTATTCTAATGACAAGCTAATTTGAAGCGCATAAATTTTCATGTATTTGAAATTGGTTTCTTTGCTTCCACTATTTTTTTCAGTTAATTATTTCAAAAAGTGTATTTTGTTTTGTGAGTTACTAATGTGATTTACATAAATGAAATCCATAGTAAACAATTTACCTCGATGTCAGGATTAGAAAGTTAACATGGTATCAAATCTCTCACTCTAAGAGGAATCCAGACTTCATATCCACAACAATTAGCAGTAGATATGTCAGATATGCAAGGATATTTTAGCATATCTATAACCAATAGTAAAAAATCAAGGGTTGGATTTCAAGGAAACAATTGTATAGAAGTAAAACTTATTTTTTCAATCATACAAATATGTATGTGGGTTGTAGGAGAATAAGGCATGTCCATATTCAGGTTTAAGGAGCATAGGTCACCTACATATGTGGGTTGCAGTACTAATAGGCATGTACAGGATCGTACGAGACAATACAAGGGAAATTTCAATAGAAAGTTATTTCTAGGGAAGATTATCAGATCTAAGGTATGGAAACAACAAGTCTGAGAATTGAAGATAGATTGAATGGAGAATATGTTAAGAACCAAATATCAAAATAGCATAAAAAAACATCATAATAAGTACTCAATGCCTTGAAAAAGATAGAATTTCAAATAATAAGTCTCTTCGAGGGGGCAACCTCCTTATACACCACATACATTTCCAAATACAAGATGATTCCAAATGAAAAGGTCTCCTTGGTATATATAGGAGACTAGGATGTATAATTACAACTAATGGACACAAGCCGACATAAATAAAATAACATTACTCATGTAATATTCCCCAATTAAGGGGTAATGTGCCACTATTTAGGGCTTAACATGCCCCTCCCCTTAAGACAAGTTTTGCCCACAACGATTGAGTAATTCTAGATGCTTTTGTATAAAAGACTCATATTCCCAAGTGGAATCTTTAGTAGGTAGTTTCCTCCACTTAATGAGATACTCTGAAATGGATCTACTCCTCAGCTGGCGAACTCTAGTGTCAATGATAACTTCAGGCTCCAATATGATTTTTCCTTCCTCATCAAGTTCTGGAAATATAGTTTGAACTTGGATCTTGTCACCTATAACCTTCTTTAAGCATGAAACATGGAAAACTAGGTGTATTCATGAAGATGCATGAAACACCAATTTGTATGCCATAGTACCAACCTTTTGCAACACCTTATAAGGGCCATCGTACTTTGGTGATAATTTATTATCCTTCTTAGCTTTCTTGAGGGACATATGTTTGTATGGTTGTATTCTTAAAAATACTCAATCCCGTACTTCAAAACTTATTTTACTATGATGTTGATCTGCTTGTTGTTTCATGCAATTATGTGTCATGGTCAGGTTTTCCTTTAAGAGTTGGAGAACTTGTTGTTGATGATCGATGTGATCTTCCACTGCTTGAACCTTAGATTTTTATTTTAGAGAAGAAGTGATGGAAGGTGGGTGGTATCCATAGAGTGCCATATATGGTGTCATTTTTGTTGCAGTATGAAAGGAAGTGTTATACCACCATTCTGTCAATGGTAACCATTTGAACCATTGTGTTTGTTTATTAGAGACAAAGCAATGAAGGTATCCTTCTAGACATTTTTTCACTATCTCAGTTTTTCCATCAGATTGAGGATGATAGGATGAGCAATGAGCCAATTAAGTACCCAAACAAGAAAACAATTATGTCCAAAAATGTCTAGTGAAGATGGGATATATGTCACTTACAATAATCTTTGGGCTTCCATGTAGCTTTTGAATTGTCTCCATGAATGCGGTGGAAACTGTACTGGCTTTGAAAGGATGAGAGAGTGCACAAATGTGTGCGTACTTGGTTAGTCTATCAAAAATCACCATGATGACACTCTTTCCTTCAAACTTCAGTAACCCTGTGATGAAATCCATTTAAAACTCCTCCCAGCATTGACTTGGGATGGCTAATGGTTGTAAAAGACTTAGGGTCTTAATTGTTTCCACCTTATTTTGTTGGAAAACCAAAAATTCTGCCACAAACCTTTGAACATCAATTTTAAGGACATCCCCAAAAAATTCCTTCTTGACCCTATGGTAGGTTTTCAAAAATCCTAAGTGCCCTCCTACTGGAGAGGTGTGCAATTCCAATAGTACCTTTTGTTTGAGTTGGGAGTTCTTACATAAATATAAGCGATCTTTGTACCATAGTGAATCATTTTTCCATGTAAATGTATCTGATGCACTGGAATCTTGATGCAATATTTGAATGAGAGTCCACACATTTTCATCATTCTTCCATTTATCCCTCACTTCTATTATCCAATTGGGTTGGATGATCGAGATAGAACACAGAAAGGCCTCAACATCTTCATCCTTTCTTGAGAGTGCATCTGCCACAACATTTTTCTTCCCTTTTCTATAGATGATTTCAAAATCATAACCCAACATCTTGGTCACCCATTTTTGTTGTTCTATTCAAGATAGTCTTTTTTCCAAGAAGTATTTAAGACTATCATGATCTGTTTTGACCTTGAAGTGCCTACCTATTAGGTAAGGGCGCCATTTCTTCAATTCATGTAGTATTTCCATCATTTCCTTATCATAAATGGGTTTGCGTAAGTCCTTTCCCTTGAGTGGTCGACTTTCAAAATCAAGGGGCATTATTTATTGCATTAGAACAACACCAATGTTATTTCCCGAGGCATCACATTCCACAATAAATGTTTTTGTGAAGTCTGGTGTGGTCAAGACATGAGCTTTTCACATCGCCTCTTTAAGTTGTTCAAAATCTTGAGTTTCCTCTGGAGTCCATGAAAATGTATTCTTCTTATTTAATGTTGTTAAAGGTGTTTCTATTCTTCCATAGTTCTGAAAAAACTTGCGGTAGTAACCTGTCAAACCCAAAAATCCTCTAAGATTCTTCAATGTTTTGGGAATCGGCCAGTCCATCATGGCCTTAATCTTGTTAGGCTCTAGCTTGACACCTTCATGAGATACAATATGATCCAAATACTCTACCTCCTTCACCCCAAAGAAACATTTGGATGGTTTGGCATATAGTTGTTTCTCCTTTAGTTGTTGTAGCACCTTGTCAACATGTCACACATGATCCTCCCAAGACTTTCTATAGATTAGTATATCATCAAAAAATACTAACAAAAATTTTCAAAGGAAGGGCTTGAAAATGGAATTCATAAACCCTTGGAATGTGGAAGGTGCATTTGTAAGGCCAAAAGGCATGACCAAAAATTCATAATGGCCTTCATTAGTTCAAAATGTTGTTTTGGGGATATTTGCTTCCTTTATTCTAATCTGATGATACCTTGAAAGAAGATCCAACTTTGTGAAATAGATTGCTCCATTTATTTCATCTAAACAATTCATCAATGATGGGAATGGGAAACTTATCTTTAATAGTGATCTTGTTGAACTTTCTATAATCTAGACACATATGCCATGAGCCCTCTTTCTTGAGTACCATTACCACCAGTGCAGAGTAATAACTTTGGCTAGGTCTAATAATGCCAGACTCTAACATTTATTCAACCATACGCTCAATTTCACTCTTCTGGGCATAAGGGTATCTGTAAGGACTAATGTTAGGAGGAGCACTCCCAGGAATTAGGTGAATAACATGATCATGATTTCGAGTGGGTGGAAGACCTTTGAGAATATCTTAAAATACTTTGGAATGCTTATCAATGATCCATTGGAGATCTATGAGAATAGATGGCTTATTTGTTTGAACATCTAGTGAGCATAGTTGTACAATTACACCCTGATGCCCCTTTTTCAATAATTTTTTCATGCCATTAGAGCTTATCACCTTACTGGGTTTCCCTGTGATACCCCTTAACTCAATTTATTTTCCTTTCAATGAAAATTTCATGAAAATTTCTTTAAAATTAAAGGCCATTGTTCCTAATGATTGTAACAATTGGACTCCTAGTACGACATCAACACCACCCATGGGTATATAAATCATTGGGTTATTCATCACATATTCCCCCATAGTAATATTGATCACTGGATATATAAATCAACTGAGAGATTTGGCTAATTTATAGTGAAGGAAATTATGAGTACTACCAAAATCAATTAGGACTATTAGCTTTTTCTTTTTGATATATCCTTAGATCTTGAGGGCTTGAGGAGTGCTAATTCTAGCCAATGCATGACATGATCTCATGGGAGTCAACTCTTTAGAATAAATCTCTTCTATGTTTTCATCTTGAGATGGTTCTTGTTCTTGTTATTCTTCCTCTTCCTCTTCATAATCTATGTAGAATAATTTCTTCTCACCACACTTATGTCCTTACTGTACCTTTTGTCACAATTAAAAAATAAATTTTTTTCTTTTCTTTCCTCCAATTGTTGAGGTGTCAACCTTGTAGGTTTAGGTGTTTTAGAAGAAGGAACATTATTCTCTCGATAGATGTTAGGAGTCGTCCTTCTAGTAGCCATAGCCATATTTTTACTTTCAACATTTCTCACCACTCTAAATGCATTCTCCAATGATTTTGGTTCCCAAAGGCAAACCTCATGTTGAATGTTATCCTTTAGAGTTCCTATGAATACATCAATCAGGTTCTCATATGGAATATACATTACCTTTATATTCAATATTTGGAAGTTCTCAATGTGCTTTGCAACTGAACCCTTTTTCTTGAGATTTATCAATTGGCTAAAGAAGGTATTTCTCCTTGTATCCTCATAATGTGCTATCTTTATTCTGTGAAAATTGTCCAAGTGACGAGTGATTTTCTAGAACAAATCCATCGATACCACACAAATTGATTGGGTTCTAAATATAAATAAGAAATTTGTACCTTTTGTGTATGTGGCACATCATGTAGATAAAATAATTTCTCCATCTGAGGTATCCATGTGATTGGATCCTTGCCATCAAACTTCCTCATATTGATCTTAGGAAAGTGGTTGTCCTTCAACCAAATGTTGGATTTTCTCCATTCTTGATTCATCTTCCTTGTTTCCTCATCCTGCATTTCTTATGATACATTTTCACTTTCAGGTGTCCTCTCTATTAGGAAAATTTTCAATCCTTCCCTGATCTCCATTTTTAAACCATCAATCTTAGTATTTATTGCCTCCAACTTAGCTTCAATTGAATCCATCATCCCTTGTAGTTCATATTTTGTTACTTTCTTCTCCTGTAAATCATTTATGTCCCTGCACATTTCTTCACCTTAATCAAGAGTCCAAGTAGGATTGTTTGGAGGCTTAATTGGTGTAGAATTTCCCTTTTTTGGTGGCATGTTGGCCAATTATCAATTTTAAACCTCAATTTTGAGGTGGTTCTACTCGACGTTATTTCTTCTATTATATATCCAAAATTTCGACCCTTATGGGTCTAAAAATTTATTTTTGTAGTTCTTTGATACGTCTTCTCTATAATGCCATAGTTCTGATCAAAATTGGATGTTCCAAGTGGAAGTTATGGTAACATCCCCACACCTTGCCGATTTTTGTCCATTCCAGAAGAGCGTACTTGTAAAGCATTCCAAGATCACAATATCTAATATTTGATTCTGAAACTTGTGCCAGAAATACTACAGACTATCCACTATCTAATTCAACTAGTCTCACTTAATTTGGATACTCACTGAATAAGAAATCATTGTTTTACCCAAAATACATGTTTGAGACTAGTTAATATGACTAGTCAAATACCCTATCTTGCATAGGGTGTATATACAAAACTAGGATGACCCAGAAGCTGATTTTTTTTATCACAACTACCTTGATAATTTCTATGAATATCCTCCCAATTTCAGGGTTTGAAATGTTACATAAATGTTTTTATATCAGAACTTTCGTGATGACTAAATTCAAGATGATTTCATAACCCTATCTTACACAGGCTATATATCCAAAATTATAAGGCCTTAGGAGATGAAATTTTAACCCCAAGTACCTTGATCTGTCTAATAAATATACTCCAAGGGGTTCCTTTTGAAACTCCATATAAAAAAGTTACAGAGAAAATTTCAAGGTATCTCAGATGTAGCAACGAAACCCCAAGACCTTGAGCTTTGGTACCAAATGTTAAGAACCAAATATCAAAATAGCATAAAAAAACCTCAAAATGAGTACTCAATGCCTTGAAAAAGATATAATTTCAGATAAAATCCTCTTCGAGGGGGAAACCTCCTTATACACTACATAAATTTCCAAATACAAGATAATTCCAAATGAAAAGGTCTCCTTGGTATATATAGGAGACTAGGATGTACAATTACAACTAATGGACCCAAGCCAACATAAATAAAATAAAATTACTAATGTAATATGCCCCAAGTAAGGGGTAATGTGCCACTATTTAGGGCTTAACAACATCCAAATTCCTATATTGGAAAGAAAGAGACACTTTTCTTTTGAAGAAAAAATACTTTTGGGAGATTGTGGAAAAAGTAGTTCCTCCACCAACAGATCCACAATATTTGGAGATTCACCAGAAGAAGGAGATCAAAGCTCAATGGGTAATATTGGATGTAATTAAGGATCATTTGATTCCTCACTTATCCAAGAAGAGGAAGAACAAAGAGATGTTTCATTCCCTTGTAGGATTATTCTAGAGCGATAACATGAATATGAAGATGGTCTTAAGGAATAACCTCAGATCTGTGTATATGTCTAGATATGACAATGTTACCAGCTACTTCATGAGGATCACTCAGGTATGTGATCAAATTGAAGCTATTGGAGAGAAAGTGGATGACGTAGAGCTCGTAAATGTGTATGGTTTTCCTAACTCATGGGAACCATTTGTCAAGGGAGTTTGAGCTCGAGAAAAACTTACATATTGGCAACGGATTTAGGATGATTGTATCTAGGAAGAGAATCAGGAGGATTCTAAATTCAACAAGAAAGGAAGTAGTGATGAGAACATGGCCCTTGTCAGTAATTCAAGGAAGGGAAAAAGAAAGGGTTCCAACAAGAAGGGTAATACTGATGGAGGAGCATCACTGTCAAGGAAGAAGAATGACTTGAGTAAAATCAATTACTTCACATGCCACAAGAGTGGTCATTACACATCTTAGTGTTCATAGAATAAGAAAGGAAGATGAAATATGCAGACAACAACATCAACAGAGACAAAAATTAAAGAGTTTTCAACAAAGTTTGAGAGGTATTTCTCACTAGTTTCTTGCCTTTCCACCAGTGCAGTCACCAAGAGTGCATGGTACTTGGAAAATGGTGCATCGTGTCACATGACAAGGGCACAAGATCTATTCAAAAGTCTGATGAAGAAATACTTATGGATCCATATGGATCTTGGTGATGATTCCAAGTATGTAGTGAAGGGAGAGGAGCAATCTTGTTCCATCTTGAGTCAGGTGGTTTGTTGGAGACCTAGGATGTGGTTTATGTACTAGGACTGAAGAAGAATATGCTCTCAACATTATTCATGGAGGACATGGGTTTTGTCTTTATCTTTCATAAAGGGAAAGTAATCATATGTCCAGAGGGAGTTATCCCTAACACAATAGTGAGCATTGGGGTTAGAGAGGGAAATTTATACAGGTTGCAAGGTAAGACCATTCAGGATTTGGTACATGACAGTGACAAACTATGTGAGATATGGCATAGGAGGATATGACACTTGCATTACAGAGAATTTTCAATTCTGAGGGAGATTGTCACAGGTATTCCAGAGTTCGGTGTTGAGCAATAAGGCATGTGCAGAGGGTGTGCAATTGACAAGAATGCCAAGGCTACTTTTCAACGAGAGTAGGTCCAAGGGGATATTGGATATTATTCATTCATATGTGTGTGGACCAATGTTAGTAGCATCATTACAAGGAGCGTCATAATATGTGACATTCATTGATGAATTTTCCAAGAAAACCCAAATCTTCTTTATGAATACCAATGATCAGGTATTCAGTTGGTTCCAGGAGTTTAAGGCTCTGGTGGAGAACTAAACAAGGATGAGGATCAAGGTATTGAGGTAAGATAATGGGGAAGAGTAAACCTCCAATGAATTCAGGTATTTCTGCAAGGACGAAGGGATCAATAGGGAGTTGACAATATCATACAACCCATAACAAAATGGGGTTGTGGAGATAAATAACAAGTCCATCATCGATTCTTCCAAGGTTATGATACATGACTAGGATCTACCTATGTTTCTTTAGGAAGAGGCGTGTAACACAACAATATATGTGTATAATAGGAGTCCTCATAGGATATTGGGGGGAAATACTATGCAGGAGGCATTCACAAGAGTGAAGCCAAATATAGGACACTTCAGAATATTTGGTAGTCCAGTATAATCCATGTGCCTATGGAGAAGAGGATGAAGATGGAGCCTTCAGGAAAAAGGGAATATTTTTTGGGTACAACGAGACCTAAAAGGCTTATAGGATCTTCATACCAACATAGATGAAGATAATTGTGAGCAAATATGTTAAGTTTGAGGAGAAATTGGCATCTAGGAAATATCATGAGTTATCACCAGTGGCAGAGAATGAGTAGAAGGAGGCTCCAAAGGATGAACAACACTCAACATCTTCTATTTTAGGGAGTCATAATTCAAGTGGGGAGGAGAATTTATCTCCTTCCATTTCTTTCAATAGACCCATGTGTCTATTACATACATTGAGAGATTCTATTGAGGCTCCTAGGAGTGCATTCAAGGAGAGCAGGCCTTTGAGGAGGTTTCCCAACTATATGGTGCTTATGAGTAGCATCATTGATGCTAATCCTTCCAATTTTGAGAAAGTGGCAGATCATTAAGTTTGGTAGGACACCATGGTGGAGGAGTATGCCTCTATCATGAAGAATGATGTGTGGGATGTAGTATCGAGACGGAAGGGGAAGTTGGTGGTGAGTTCCAGGTGGCTCTTCTAGATCAAACATTTTGTAGATGGAAGCATCAATAATTTCAAGACAATGTTTGCGGTGAGAGTGTTCTCTTAGAGAGGGGGAGTGGAATACAAGGACACATCTTCTCCATTCACTAGGTATGCTTCCATTAGAGATGTTATATCTATTACCTCAGTTATGGGGTGGAGGATTCACTAGATGGATGTGAAGATATCTTTCCTCAATGGTATCATTGATGAAGAAGTATATATAGAGAAACCTTGGGGATTTGAGGTACATGTGAGAGATTCTCATGTGTGCAGGCTTAAGAAATCCTTGTTTAGAATAAAAAATACACTCGGGGAATGGTATTCCATGATTGATAGATACTTGTTGAGTATGGGATTCACCAAGAGTGAGGTGGATCCTAACTTGTACTTCATACTTGTTAGGTTTGATCCACTCGTCTTGGTGTTGCAAGTGGATGATTTATTTCTCACAGGTGCAAAGGAGCTTATAGCAGGGTGCAAGGAAGATTTGTCTATAGAGTTTGAGATGAAGGACATTGTCTTGATGCATTATTTATTTGGGTTATAGGTATGACAGATATCAGGAGAGATATTCCTTGGTCAAGGGAAGTACACAATATAGATCTTGAGGAGATTCAAGATGGAGGATTGTAGATCGATGGCTACACTTATGGTTACCAACCTGAAGAGGGTTTTCACTTCAGATTTATAGTTTGTGGATCCCAAGAATACAGACAACTAATAGGTTCCTTGATCTATTTTATCAACAGCAGGCCAGATATATGTTTTTCTTTGAGCACCTTAATCCAATTCATGGTGGAGTTGAGGCATGTGCATTGGATAGCAGTGAAGCATGTGCTTAGGTACTTGAGAGGTAGAGTGGAATATGGGTTGAGGTATCTTGGAGGTGATGGAGTGACTCTACATGGATATTTAGACTCATATTGGGCAAGGAGTGCATTAGATAGGAAGATCACCTCATGGTGTTGCTTCAGCTTGGGATGGACACTGATATCATGGTTCAACACGAAGAATAATTTTGTAGCACTCATCCCAATAGAGGCAGAGTATATAGAAGTGAGTATGTCTAGTTGTTAATCCATTTGGCTTCTCAAATTGCTTACAAGATTATTTGATTAGGATTTGGAGCCCATGGTGATATACTATGATAAGCATAGATGTATCAAACTCTTTGAGAATCCATTATTCCATGATAGGTCCAAGAATATATAGATAAGGTATCACTTCATTTGAGACATGACCCAGAGGGAGAAATTAAGCTTCAATATGTTTCCACAGATGAACAGGTTGTAGACATTCTGATCAAACCCTTGGTTAAATGGAAGTTTGTATTTTTTAGGGACAAACATGGAGTGGTTCAAAATGTTGTCCTCGCTAAGACGAAGTGTTGATGTTTGTAGCATTGGACATGAACTTCCACACGGGTCTAAGTTTCTAGACATCTGGAAGTCGTCCAAAGCCTTCTACCTTAGTAATTTAATTTAACTAAAGGAATTATTAAAGTAAAGTTCTTTTATTAATTAGTTGAGTTTTATTTAATGAAGTGTTAAATTTATTCGCATTAGTGAATTAAATCTTAGCCATTGATCTCAAGTAAGGTGAGATTTAATATCAACCATCAATCAATTTGGAGATCAGGGTTAGGTCATAACTCAAGATTATAAAATCATGGAAAGGGTAAAGGAGGAGACACCTTTTCATATATATAGAGAGAGAGAAAAGAAGGACCTTTTCTCAGGGGTTGGATCATGAAGCACTGTGATTCAAGGAGATCTCAGATAGGTGGAGAAGGAATTTCATCTAGAGATCAGTACAGGTTAGGGAGAAGAGAGGACGGGGGAAACCGCAATGAGATATGGCAAATTTTTCAACCACAACAATAGTACAGAGTTGTACACAGTTCACAATGAGGACATATGAATATGTACATGGGTATCATTATAAGAAATAATGTATGTGCATGAGTTATAGTGAGGACATGTGTGTACATATATGAAAATTGAAAGTATAAGGACGTACAACCAAGGATGAGTTCCTAGGGTTGCAGGTGTTGTCTATAGTTTTCTTTATTTCTTAGTGGTCCATTTTCCCAAGTTTGGGAGGCCTTGTAAGCTTTGATATTATTCTAATGATAAGATGATTTAAAGGGCATAAATCTTTGTGTATTTAAAATCAATTTCTTTTCTTTCGCTATTTGTTTTAGTTAATTATTCCAATGAGTGTATTTTGTTTTGTGGGCTTCTAATCTAATTTATATCAAGGAAATCTCTAGTAAACAATTTACCTAGGTGTCAGGATTAGAAATTTAGTAGTTAGTTGATGGCTCACCCACCGAAGTCCTATGTGGTGAGATGACTTGTCATCTCATACCAATTTGTAGTAAATGTAAAGCGATATGGGGAAGGGATCATTCATTCCCCTTGTGCACATGAAGATGGAACTAATAATATTGTATACAGAGTAATGGATGCCCTGTCCATTGCGGGTTTATTGAAACATCATTTGACCTCGTCTCTAGACTCTCAAACTCATAGGGGCATTAGAATGACAAGAGAAAAGATTATTGGGGTTCATTCCCCTTGGGTGTTTGGCAGTGGAAATATTTGGAGGTTGTACTAGAATGTGATTTTTCAAGCCTGGAGCATGAATGTGATAAGATCTAAGGAGACCCGACATGACACAATGGACATGGGCTATAAATGGAACTAGAATTTAGTTCCAAAGAGTAATTCGATCCTCTCCAACCACTCCTGTACTTTCACTTTTATTTATTGGTTTTGTATTTACCCCATAGGGCCTTGGGTGTGCACCTCATATTATGGTGCCAATATACCTCTCTAACAGGTACTCATGGAAAGGGGAGGACATGGTCGAAAGGGCCAACAGAGAAGAGGTAGAATCCTAACTCCATGATCCCAACTGAAAGCTAAAGCATTTACATAGGCCTGAAAGACTTACATACCATGAGAGACTCACACGAAATTGGAAATTTTGGAGGTTGACATTCGCTTGGACTGCAACCTTGTCCTAGATGAGGAAGTCGATGCAGAGCTTTGTCAATGGATTCTAGATACTCTTTCCTCACACTCTAGTGATACGAAGTACAACAAGACCATAGACCTCTACTGGCACATGAAAACTCTCTTGATAAAAATGTTGGCAAAGAGGAATATAGCTCATAGTGAGATTTTGATGAAAATGGAGTACCTTCAATTGAAAATCAAGGTAGTGGACCATAAAATCACTCTTCTTGCAGAGAAAGAAGTAGGTTTGGACTTCAACACATCGTGTAAAGAAAATCAACAGGTTCCTATGGAAGAATCTAATTCTCTGCCTACTTAATTCTATATGTTTAGCTTATTAGTCTTTTGGTTTTCATATATAGTCTATGCTAGGCTAGTTGAGCACCAATGTAGAAGTTAGATCTCTAGACAATGGAAACTCAATTTTTGTAATTTTGTAGACAATGCTTGCTTATATTTTTCTAGATGTAAGAACATTTTACCTAAGAAACAATTATTCTTTTGTTGTTCTGGTTTCTGAGCGGCAAGCCAACGACACAATAGATGTGTTTTCCTCTTATGTTAATATGAAAATATGTGAAAATAAATTATTAAACTAATAATAAAAAAATTATGATTTTATTATAAGGTTAAATAATATTTTTTGTTCTGTTTTGTATTTCAGATAACTTCTAAATTAATATTTTACAAAAATAATTACCAAAAGAGTCCTTTACAACCTCTTCTCTAAGAAAATAGAGCATTAGAGTTTTCAAAATAGACATACCAAGGCTATTACGAGGTTCCACATAGAAATGTAAATGACATAATCCTATAGTACTACCTTGATGATTCTGAACATAAATGATTATAGCATACACACACACACACACACACACACACATGTATATCAAAAGACAAAAACCTAGAAATCCCAAGGCTAATCAATTATATGTCAACATTGATGAAGATTGGAGGTAAGTCTTCCTCTCGATTGGTCTTGACAAATTCTTCAAACTGCATTGCATCCACATTGCCTAAATTCTCTTCCTTCACCTTTCAAGGTTGTTCTTCCTCTCTCTTATTGTCACTTCTTTCCTATAACCTCAAAATTTTCATGGATGATATTGTCATATTGTTTATCAATATGGTTTGATTTCCCTTTTAGCTAGTTCAATTTGTTGAGGGCGCCATTCCAATGAGCATATCGAATATCACCTATCATGGCTATCAAAGTTATCACATGTTAGTAGACTTCCACCATTTTGAAGAGTTTGGTATCCCTAGTTCTCAAAAATCTATTGTCTAGAATTCATTCCAAGATTTCCTCATCAACTTGCATGCTGAGGGTCACACCTCTCTATTTTCTCACCCTATCCTCAATTGCCTCAACTACCCTTTTCATTTCATCAAAAAATATTCTATGGTAAGTTGGTGTTGCTTCCTTTGTCACCATCTTTGCTCTACATTTCCTGGGTTTTCCTTTGCACCTACTATGATTGCTTTTCACATGTTCTATATTCTTGAATGACCTTAGAAGGAGAGGAGCTTAATCCTATATAATGTGAGCCCATGTCATGGTTAAGAGAGACCCCTTCAAATTCATGGTATATCGATACAATAGAGCATGGATGCCCACTAAGAAAGCTATCAAAAGAGTAGGTTGAATCCTGATATCAATATTTGCCTCACATCTAGGTAAATATCCTTGTAAATTCCCAAGTCAAAGTTGTAGTCCCAAGTAACTATCACCATGTTCCTCATTACTACTGACATTACCTTGCCTAATAAAACCATGATGCTACCTGTACTAGAATGAGCCCATTGTAATAGGTAAAACTTGGACTTGGAACTTGAAGGACATGCCATTATGGCCTCCATCATCCCCCACCATCTCCCCCATTGCTTCATAGTCCTCACACTAGATTGCCTCCATGACCAAACACGCATTAACCTCATCAATATCCATCCCTATCTCCACATCCAAGATATTTTATATTCTATGTATTATTTAGTTGTGGATGATGATGATTACCATCCATTGAGACCAATTTTAGTTTATAAACCTTAAGAAAATTCATGATTAATTCATTTTCTTTAACAAGTTGTTTCTATGATGGAAACTTTCCTACCTTACTTTGGTTTTCATGAGTTAACAAGTTATGAAGATCATTGTGTTACAAATATTGTAGAATTGAGTCCTAATGTGTGCATATGAGAAACAGTCAAAGTGTTCTTCATAACCACGATATAGATCTAGATAGGCTCAACTACCCAAATTAGACCCAATTAACATAAGATTGAATCAAATTATACTAATTAACATAAACATTGCACATGTTTCTCATACTAAAATGTATAATATACCTAAAAAAAAATTCATTTTAATAATTCAATATATGTATTTATTTTATTCACTATTCTTATATAGATTGTATCAATTTTTGAGTTTTTATATTTAAAATTGATTTATAATTATAGTTATTAATTTAAAAAGTATATTATATATTGATAAAATATAAATAATTTTCATTACTTACTAATATATTATCATAAAAATTTAATTTTTGAGTTTTTATATTTAAAATTAATTTATAATTATAGTTATTAATTTAAAAAATATATTATATATTGATAAAATATAAATAATTTGTATTCCTTACTAATATATTATAAAAAAAATTATTCCATGTGATATATGTTAGTGCAAATAGTAGAATATTTAAAATTCACAGTGTCGGATACCAATAATGTTTTTAAAGCACAAGTTGCACCTTGATATGATTTGAAGATATATATAAGTGTGAACATTGGTTTTTCTTCCTTTGTCCTTTTCGAAGTGATCGGGATATTTCTAGATATCATGAGAGGAAATGTACAAATTAAATAATAAAAAGGTAATAGGTAGCCATATTAGATTAATCAATAATTATTGAATAATTGATAAGAAATATGTGTGAATTTTTTTAATAATTTTATGAAAACTTGGTCATGGTGATAAAGTTGAACATTTATAAGGTAATTATAAAAAAGAGAAATGACTTTGAGTGTATTAAAGATATAAAGTTCAAGAAATAGGTGGGGTTTTTATCAGTAATTTTATGGAAACTTGGGGATGGTCACAGAGCTGAAAAGTTGTGAGCCAGCCAATGATAAAGAAAGAGAAATTTTCATATTCACTTCACTAACTCAAGTGGATTTGGGGCATAGAGGCTAAGAAGTAGGTGGGGATTTTTTCAATAATTTTATGGAGAATTGACAAAGGTGATAGAGTTTTGGAAAGTTGTGAGGCACTTGTAGAGAAATAGAAATGACCTTATTCACCCAGTTAATTTGAGTGGACATAGGGCTTAGAGTCCAAGAAATAGGTTGGGATTTTTCATTCCTTTTATAAAAACTTGACGATAGAAATAGAGTTGGTAAATTGTGAGTTAATTGTAGAGAAAGAAAAATGGCTATATATTCACCCCAATAACTTGAGTAGATTGATACATAAAAACCGAGAAATAGATGGGAAATTTTTTAATAATTTTATGGAAATTTGATGATGACATAAAGTTGAAATTTGGGAGATGGAGAGATGAATAAAATGGACGTAATAGACAGAATCGCCGTGTTCAACGGGAGATGGATAGATGCCGTGATAGACAGAAATGGCCGTGTTGAACGTGAGATGGAGATGGAGAGGTGAAGAAAGTGGATGTATTATTAAAATCACATCTTGGGCGGTGGTCATGGGAGGTGAAGAAACTCGATAATCAGGGAAATAATTTGACAGCTTTATTCATTACCGAGTTCTTAAAGATACTTTCACAGGGTTGGTTCTAATTCATAGATTTTGATTTCATCAAAAGTAACAATATACTTTTACAATGGATATAAATGTGTAATCATAATAACAACGTTAATATCCTATCTTTAAAAAATGAATTTGAGTTTTCTGATATAGTTTTTTTAAATCATAATAATAACAAAAATATACATGATCTCACCTAAGACATGATCATGATCTCACTTGGACCAATCCACCACAAAGCCTCTATGGAACATCTTTAAGAACATGGTATTAAAACCTAAGTGAAGTTCATGATTAGTGACATATATCTAGGTATTAATTTCTCTTTAACATGTCTATGTTTTGTCATTTGATATTTAATATTAAAACAATTTATTAAACAATATTCCTACATCCTTTAGGATGTGTGGATTTAGCTACACTTACACAATCATTTATAAACTAATCAATCTCTTTTATTGACACTACATTGCATTTTTTGAAATACGTAGGAAATTTTTCAATAATTTTATGGAAGCTTGGTGATGGTGATAGAGTTGAAAAGTTGTGAGGCACTTATAGAGAAAGGGAAAAAATGGTATTCAAGTAGCTAACTTGAATGCACTAGGGGCATAGATGCCAAGAAATATGTGGATTTTTTCAATAATTTTATGGAAGCTTGGTAGTGACAATAGAGTTGAAAATTGTGAGGAAATTACAGAGAAAGAGAAATGACTATATTCATCCAACTAACTCGAATGCACTAGAGACATAAAGAACAAGAATTAGGTTAAGATTTTTTCAATAATTTTATAGAAACTTGACTTGGCTAGTTGACATCAATTAATGTCTACATTTCCACCTCAATTGAGTTCTAGTTTTGGTTAATAACTTTCCATTAAACAAATGGTTAAACACAAGGTATATGTAAATATTTTACAATCTTTGTTGATAAGATTAAAATAGATTCTTCTTGATTACCAATTTATTAAGCACCTAATCTATTAAACATAATAATAATAATAATAATAATAAAATACAAATACAAATCTTTTTTTAAATATATATTTTGTAGAATACTATTTTTAAACTTTTTATAAATATTAAAATTAATTTATATGAAAATTAAACATTACATATTAAAAGAAGGGACCATATTCACCCATGGGCGTACAAGCGAAAAATTTCCGAATGCTTTCTTTTCTTCTCTATTTCGCAATCAATTGTCAAAAAAAAATGGATCGGCATCAACATCATATGAGAACCGTTGTATCTATATATATACAACCAAGGGCACAGAACTCACAGGCTATCTATATATATCAGAACCGCTGAGGGCACAGAACTCACAGGCTTTGAAAGACGCTGAAGTCGGATTGGAAGAAATGGATCACAATGTTGTATCTATATTACTTCTGTGCATGCTTGCCTCTCTGCCTGTAGCCATGCCTATTAATTACTCAACCCCCTCCAACCCATATTCATATGATGATCCTCAATCTGTGTATCCCTAATTGGGGAAATAGTGGGCAGCAACTTGGTGCTTATAGGACATAAAATGACACTGGTAAGGGGAGTTCATTGAGGGATTGTTCAGCACATAAGAGACTCCCTTGTGCAAAGGAAATCCAATTGAGAAACCACCTGATAAACCTGTGGAGACCCGAAACTCAGTGGGAGGTGGAAAATTTTGTTGTGTCAGAGGAGGAAGGAGAGTAACCTTCCTGGATCATTACAATATTTAAACCCTGCTGAGTCAATTTCCTTGGTGGTATCATGTATTGGCATGAAAGTGACATGTTGTAGGAAGTTACTCTACAACAAGGCCTAAGGTTGGGAGGAAAGGCGTCGTCTCTCAGTCAGTCAGAAATGACAAATTTCCTTACCAGATAAGTGTTTATTTTCACTCAGACCACTTATGAATGAAAAAATGTATGCATGTGTAAATGTTTGAAATTAAAGAGAACAAAATTAGTCACTCATAATCCTTGAATTGAGTGCATGCAAGTTGAGATATGTTGTAATGATTATTTATGAACTGATAATCATGAAAACGAGCAAGCATGGATTGTTGCATACTTGAATTTATGTATTCTCGTATGGAGTGTTGATATTATGGTATTTGTGTGAGGTATTAACCTCCATGTGTAACATTTGGCTATAATATTATATTCCGGAAGCAAGAGAAACCCTAAACAGATGTGTAGAAACCCTAGAAGACAAGTCGGCTCAGTAAAAGAATTAATATTAAAGTATTAGCTTCTAGAAGGACAAGTCAGCCTAGACAAGTGACAAGAACCACTATAAATAGAGGGTGCTTGAGCTAATTTGTACTCACTCACTTCACTCATTCTCTCAGTCAAGTCTAACACAAGTTTGGAGCTGCAGCTGCAAGTTTGGAAGGTACATATTCTGGGGTGATTCTTTTTCTATCTCTCTAGTGCTATATAACGTAAGATATACACACTATCTTCTAATATCTCTTGGTGATATTCTTGGTGACATCTTGGAGTATATTGGTGGCATTCTTGGTGACCTCTTGGAAGAAGTGCAACTGCAACTGCTGCAGTTGAGCAGTGTTCTAGTTCTGTTGTTTTGGGACTTTCTATCTGGTGCACTATATTTGGAGAAATATGCAATCTCCTAGTTATCTGTTGGTTCTAGTGTTGCTTCTGGAATCATTCTATCTAGCAAATGTTATGGTTCTTGGGGGTGGATGTGTGCCTATGGTTGGGTGAAAATATTGTGATATTGTCTATGGTTAAATGAGCACATTGAATATTTTAACAGGTTATGGGACCACACTACCTTCAAAATAGTCTAACCGTTGGAAGGTAGAGAGGGAGTTCTTTATCAAGCTCGTTATAGCACCAGTTGCAACTCCAACTAGGGTTTTTGAATTTACAGCTGCAACAAACCCTGCAACAAACCCTTATCCAAATCTTTGGGCACCTTAAGTGAAGTGTTGGACCTAATTTATGGATATTCTAATGTTCCCTATCCTAGTGCACCCTCTGGTGCCCTCATCTAGCAAAAATGTCAGGTTTGAGTTCTTGGTCAAAGTCAAAGTCAAAGGTTGACTTTTGGTTAGAATTGATTTTGTTGTCAAAGTTGAAATTTCAGGGTTTCTAGATTGTTCTAATAATTGAACCTTTTTTATTCAGTTTCTAACCTCTTCTTGTCAAGATGGTGTCTAGTTTCAGATTAGAAGACAAGTTGAACAATGCTACAATTTTCAAAGGTATGCACTTATATATTCTTTTCAAGTTATATCATTCAGCAAATCATGAGTGTGTTTGCAGGGGATGTACAAGAGGCCTTGTCCAATCAATGAGCTTGGATTCAATACACTCAGAGGAACAAGCAGATGAGGCTCCAGGTTCTAGGTTTGATTGATCAATTGTTAATTTTCAATTTGCACATATCAAGTTTGATAGTTGTTATAGTACAAGTAAACACTATAGTTGTGACAACAATATTTGAAAGGTTCTATTAATGCTAGGTATACTTGGTTGCATGTAAGTACCATTGATATAGATGCTTATTGAATTTGTTTGCAAAATGAACTAACTTCTCCTCTAGGAGATATCTCTTATTTTTCTCCCGGTCAGGTCACCTTGGTAATTCTATGATGACTACCATCCTTGTTACCATAGATATGTTCTTATGAAAATGTTTTTGGAAATACTTTTTCTCTTGTTTTTTTTTGTTCTGGGCAGGTCACAGTAGATAGATCTGAGAAGGAGCTGCAGTGATAGTTGAAAAAATGGAGAAGATGAATCCATCAAGTGGTGAGGTAGATGATCTCACCAAGTACCAATTCTAAAGGAAGCGTGTAAAGAAAAAGGAGTCTTGGATCTGATACAATCAGATGTGCGTGGACCAATGTCAACCTCCTCACTAAGTAGAAGATATAGATATTAAGGTTTGATAACGAAGGAGAGTACTCCTCCAAGGAGCTCATTACCTTTTGTAAAGAAGTCAAGATTAGGAGGGAGCTAATTGTTCCACATAATCCTCAACATAATGGTGTGGTAGAAGGAAAGAACCATTCCATTGAAGAATATTTTAAGGCAATGATGAATGACCATAATCTATTCATGTTTCTATGGGGAGAGGTAGCTATGATTGTTGTATATGTTTATAACAGAAGTCCTCATCATATATTGAAGAACATGACTCCAGAAGAATATTTCTCCGGAAAGAAACCAAGTGTTGAAAACTTGAGGATCCTTGGTTGTACTGTCTATATTCATGTTCCCAAGGAAAAAAATAAAGAAGTTGGAACCTTCATGAAAGGACATATTCATTGGATATAGTGAGTCATCAAAATCTTACAAAATCTATGTCCGGGGTCAACAAAAGGTGAGATGTGAATTTTGATGAAAAGATTGGGAGGTGGAAAATTCTGCTATGTCAGAGGAGGAAGGAGAGTAACCTTTTGTTTTATCAGAGGAGGAAGGAGGGTAACCTTCTGTTGTGTCAGAGGAGGAAGGAGAGTAAAATTCCTGGATCATTACAAGCTCGGAACCCTATTGAGTCAATTTCCTTGGTGGTATCATGGCTTGGCACGGGGTGGTGTGTTGTAGGAAGTTACTTTGCAACAAGGTCTAAGGTTGGGATGAAAGGCGTCCTCTCTCAGTCAGTCAGAAATGACAAATTGCCTTACCAGATAAGTCTTTATTTTCACTGGGACCGCTTATGAATGATAAATTGTTTTCATGTGTAAATGTTTGAAATTAAAGAGAACCAAATCAGTCGTTTATAATACTTGAATTGAATGCATGCAAGTTGAGATATGTTGTAATGATTATTTATGAACTGATAATCATGAAAATGAGCAAGCATGGATTGTTGCATACATGAATATTTGTATTCTTGTATGGAGAACCTGTAAATCATGCTAGATTTTCCTCTCTTATTTCAATGTTTGTAAAGGCCTTAGAGTGGTTTCAAATCCACGAAAATCATGATTGAAGTCCTATAAAAACCCAAGAAATGGTTGAGTCCCCAAAGCGGTGGTTTTGTTACTATGAAATCCTATGTTAGCCCAGGAGAGAATGACCTTCGACAATGTGAAGAGACTTGAACTGTTTATCACGGTGGGTTGTTCGAAGAAAATATTTTGGAGGGAATCCATGAGGGTCATGGAAAAATATCCAAAGGAAAGACTCTCAAGTGGGTTGTTCAGAGTAAAGTTTTCAAAGGAAATACTGTAGTGTGGTGGAAAATGATTCAAGTGAGAGACTCTGAAGGTGAAGGTGGGTTGTAGATCTGGAAGCGAGTGATTTAACATTAGTCGTCGATCATCAGGAGTGTCACTTAGCAATTCGAAGGGAAGAGCAAGGTGGTGCTAACTAGGAATGTCAACATGTTGGTGTGTGTCAATCATTAATTGGTTGAATAGAAGAGTGTAGGTACAACTGGGAAGGAAAGCCTTAGACCTTATATTTAATCTCAATCGTGGGTTGGGGAGACCGTAAGCGAATCATCGTTGTTCATCGAAGAGGGTTTGTCAGAGTAGTTTGAAAAACCGGGATAGAAACATTCTGAACGTTCATCTAGACCATAGATCAGTGAGTGGGTGTGATGAGATGATAGTCATCGATCTATTTTTGAGTAGATGGTTTGATTTATTTCGATACAGTGGCATTTGGAGTGTAAAATTGGATGGTCAGAATTAGTGTTCCGAACAATCTCTTTCTAACTACGAATAATCTCTATTTGTGACCGTTGATCTTGTCAGTATGAAAATCAAGTTGCAATGAAATATTCCTTGATACCATGATTTTAGAGTGGTTACATTTCATGAATCTTCTGAGCGTCGAATGGATGGTATCAAAATGGAATATTCTTTGATGTTGTATCCATTAGAGGTAGAATATGGATGAACCGAGAGAAGGTCTGAACATTGATGACTGTAGGCTTATGTGGATGTAAGTTCTATAGTAAAAAATGAGGTGGGTACCACCTCGATGCTATGTTGTCTCCACATCATATGGCATGAGTGAAGATATTCCACATGGAATGAGTTAGATGTTAACCATGAAAGATCGATAAACTTCATGATAACATAACTTTTGATCCAAAGCTTGGATTTGAGTGTGGTTATAGTCGTTGGAAATCTCTTGACGAGCACAAGATGATGGTACACTCGAGAAGAGGTTTTGAGATAGTTTAGAAGAAAAAAAAAAAATTCCCTATCCCTTAAAAGTGTACTTAGGGGGTTGGGTGTGTTACAAGAGGGTAAGTCAATATCAACTTATGGATTTCCCAAACAGTGTTAGGTGTTACAGTTGTCTAGTAAAAATTCTTAAAGTTCAAATCTATATGAAACATACCTTACTTATGTAGTGTTAGGTGTTATTAATGTCTAGTGAAATACTCAAGAAAAATGGTGCCAATAGGAAACATACCCTACTTTTCATGCGGTGTTAATATATTGATGAAACACATCATCATGCAATATGCAGTAAGATTTTTTTTTTAAATCTTAGTCATATTAACATATATGAAATATATTAATTATATCATCAATACTTGCATATTATATGAAATATGGATACTTTGTGGTTTGAAAGAGAGAATCTATATATGAATATCTGAAGCACATTAAAATTTTAAATTATACCAAGTAGAGAGATAGAGAAGGTGTAGGAGCTTTAAAACTAGAATGTCCTTGTCTATAAATTTTGAGTTCCTTTTTGCCACAAACCATGGTTAAGGGAATAAAAGTTTTCTAAACAATATTAGGCGTCGTTAAAATGTTGATAGAGTTAAGAAGCATGTAAATATTGTTTTCAACTAGTAATCAACCTAATATAGTTAGAATGTTCTAATGCTTACACATCTTGAACCTACAACAAATATTGAATTGCTCTTTAATTCTTGTAGAATTCCTGCCAATAAGTATGATTTGTCGCATCTCCTTAGAACAATTGGTAAGGATGTGAACAACTAGAATTTAGTAAGATGGAATAATGGAGTTTTTCTAAAATATGACTAGTTACATCATAATGAAAGGGTTATTTTATTTCTTTTACTTTTCTCTAAGGACGTTTCTTCTCAAGAGTGGGAGAGTGGTAATAAAATAACTTGATCAATGAACTGGTAATGTCACTTTGACCTAGATATATTCTATGAAGATATGATATAATTGATCAATTTGAGAGAATATTAGTACAATTCCCCCCAAAAGTACACATCAAAGAAAGTTAAAACTAGAAGCAATATACCTAAAGATAGTATGCAACTACTCCTAGAAAGATAGTAAAGGGGTGTCTCACCCAAGTGGGAAGCTCTCTTAAGGATATTAATGAGTATATTGAGCAACATGAATGATTAATAAGGATGATTGGTCAGGGTCATAGTGATGACCTATGTAATTTAAAGTGTCAAGCTAGGAATATATGACGTGACATAAGAACATTGGTTAACGATCAAAAGTTTACAAGGATGAGAAAATAAAATTTTATATTGATGATTTAAGGCATGCTAGTAATAACTTATATTTAATTTCACCAAATGTCACCACATGGGAAATAATACATGCTTAGAGATTGTGGATCTAGAAATTGGGGCTTACTTGGGAATTAATGGTTTACTCAGATAAGGAAAATATATGTAAACTTGAGGATACTAATAGGGTGATGATACCAACCTAGTAAATTGACAATTTTCTTATGTAAACAAAATTAAATTACTATTGGAAAACAATTGGTATCTTGATGAGAACATGCACTTGTAGTACTAATGATCCTTTGTACAATTAGCTTGGGATGATAAACTTAACCAAGTATATCCATGAGCTAGATGAATGTTTTCATGATAATTCTTGCATTATATATGATAGCTAATATTCCTTGGATGTATAATCATGCAAGCTAGTGGCTTGATTTTGCTGATAAATCATGATAATGTCCATGATGTTTTATTGTTTTTTATGCATTATGTGTTAAGATAATTATTATGTTTATGATATTATGCCGTCATAAGAGACCTATGATATTCACATATGGTGTTATGTAATCCTATTGATTATGTTGATGTAATGATTATCTTTGATAAAGATATGTCAAGGTTATAATATTATGATAGTATTTCATAAGGTGAAGGCATATAGTACATACATGCAATTTTTTTGAGGAGATGTTTTTATGATGACATGAGCATGTGGTGATGTCAATGATGTTGTATTCTCATGATGACATGTGAGAGTTAGCATGTGGATTATTTCTTTGAGGTGTTGTTATTATGATTATAACTAATTCATTGATTGCATATTGTGAAGTGGTGATTTCCAAGTTATCCACTAGTGGGCTGAAGGGTTGATTTGTTTGATGATATCATGGGATCCCATACCTACAAGCGATAATATCTACAAAATAACACCTTATGGGCTGAGGATAAACTCAATCAACCAACCTATGCCAATGGTTCTTTTTCCGAGTATAACTCACTGATCTGAAAAATCCTTAGACATTAATTATTATTTAACTCACATGAACATCTAACTTGATTTTGAAATAATAATGATCATTTGACTGATTCCAAAATACATGTGAAATTACTTATCTATCCAAATTCACTTTAATGACAAACAACTTGCAAATAATTGAGAGAAATAGAACAACAATAATATGCCAGATACACAGGTTTGTTAATAGAGTTCACCCAATTTGGGCTATGTCTCTAGGTCCACTTCCAATATAGACCTATTTATTAATGCTCAAATTATTTTGTTTTACAATGACCTTTTTACACGTTTCTCAAACTAAAAAACAGAGTGCATCATTGAATTCCTTGTGAAATTTCGAGAAATATGAGTATAAACTTCATATATTTCCATCAAAGAACCCCTTGACACAGAATACGGTGCAATCCCAAGGTCTTGATACCTCTGGCACAAACCTCAAGACCCAATCCGTACTTTGCAATGTGTGTGTCATGTCTCCTCGGTCCATGTGCCCATTAAATAAGGCACGAGCCCTAACCTCCATCTACAACTCAAGACAAACATTAAATAATTATTTGTTGGCTTACCTTAACAAAAGGCGCACTTGGTGCAACGATTGAGGCGTTACTATAATATATGGAAGGTCACGGGGTCAAACCCTATCGACCATGCCATATATTATGACATTTGTTGAAACTATATGGTAATTGTTTTTAACCGTCCGTGAATATGTGTTGGTTAATATATATGTAGTGGCATGTATGTGGCATATAGTTTAACGACCCGTGAATCTCGACTTATGGTTACATTATAAACCACATATACCAAGGCTCAAGGGCTTAGCACTTAGACCTTTTTCCACCCGTTATCACAAATGGTTAAGAACCCATATGGTTAAGAACCACTTGCATGGTATAATGTTAAGGTCATTTGGTTGTTAGGTGAGAGACCCGAGTTCAATCCTCTAGACTCTCAGCCAAAATTTTGAACAACATTTCCCATAAAGGGCCAATGGGAGGTTTCCATGTGGCAACCTCTCATTGGTCCATCATTGCTACATGTCAATATATAATTGGTCCACTTGTGCTATATGGAAGCCATGTCTCCTTGCTGAGTCAGACATATGGTATGCCATGTAGCACTCCATGGTGTTGACACATTAGCACCGTACAGATGTACGTTCATGCCACATGTCATCCTTTCAATGGTGACACATGTCACCTTTGACCCTTTTGAATTTTTTCCCTGTTTGACCTGAACTTTGACCATCCATAACTTTTGCATACGAACTTCGTTTGAGATGATTTTTTCACCATTGAAAATATATTGTCGAGCTCTATGCAATAAATTTTTTCTTGATACCTGTTGAGATAATCATATTTTGAGCATTTCTAAATCCTTTTGGACCTTTGTGAGCATTCCAAATCCTCCTAGATCTCTCTGAGAATTTATGGATCCTCTTGGATCACTCATAGTGAGAAATGGGACCATATTGAGACTACCAGAGTGCCTGATATTGGAGTTGTGATGTTGAAGTCTCAAATATTGGATGGAGTGTTGCTCATCGGTGGTGTTGTGGGATTGGACTTTGATGCTTGGGGCTATGTACCTGAAGTTTAGGTCCAACATTTTGAGATGACTGGTGTATGAAAGTATTGATCCAGATGAATGGTGTACGTATATTGATCCAAATCATTGGTGTATGTGAGTATCGATCTAGATTCCCACTTGGGAATATGAGGTATGGCGCCTAGAGCCCTGATAGACCAAGATGTCTTGGTTTGCTGCAATAGAGTTTTGATGGAAAAGATAATTTATGATGCCTAGAGCCTTGATAGAATGAGAGGCTTTAAACTTGGTTTTGAAAGTCCGTAAGGAAAGCTAGAGAGTACTCATTCTTCATCAGTGGGGTCATGTGGAATTTTGATGTTTGTTGTAGTCACTTGGGTGGCTTTATACTAGTTCACTAAAAAGAGTTATGGATTATACAGGGAAAAAATTAAAAACTATAAGTAACATAGATAACGTTAGCTTCAGGATGAATTTCCTTGAAGAGGGGGAGTATGTAATGCCCTATATTGATAAATAGTAATAATAATATAGTTAATAATAATAATAATAATAATAATAATATATTAAATAGAAAAAAAATAGAAAGAAGATAAATAATAAAAAGAATTACTTTATTAATAGAATAAAAGTGGGAAATAAGAAAACATAAATTACAGAGAGATAAATTAAGAAAAAACTAAAATGATATGATTAATTATTTAACGAAAAGTGTTACTTATGCATGAATGTGTAATAATAATTATATATAATGAAGGAGGAGGGGAAAAATTGATATATTTGGCTTGAGAAATTTGAGGAAAAGGCTTGTAAGCTGGCATATGTAGTTGATTGAGGGCTTGGAGGCTCTCAATAATTATCACTGAGGGGATTGGTTGGGAGGAGATTCATCCCTCACATTTTTGTTGTGACATGTTGGATCAAATCTTGGGGCACAATGGATTGATGTGTATAATGTTATAAGTAAGTCAAGGTATTCACCTCTTAGGTAAGTCTCTCACCACTTTCCGACTCTCATCAATTGTTTGATCATAATCAATGTATTTCTACTTTATTTGTTTAATGGATGAAAAATGCTAGATTTATTTATATTTTTATTGGAATTATAATTTGGGCCAATACACCCACACAAAATATTGGAGGACCAGTACCCTTCCTGGGAACAACTTCATTAAATTAGTTAACTACTAAGCCTAATAGTATACCTAACCACAACAACATTATCAAGGACATTAGATTCCATATGTACATTAGTTATTTTGTAGTATGTGCATAATTTTGCAATTACACTATAGTCCTACACCTTTAGAGTATCATATTTTAATATTTATAATAAATCTTGTTTATGTAATAAGCACTCTATCACTTTTACTATTGATCTAATTTTAAATTAGGGTTTTTATGTCCTTTTGGCATAAATAATAGTTTTCCTTCTCATTTTCAACTCTTGTCCTTTTATAAATAAAAACAACCTATTTATTTATAGAAGTATTCCTCAGTTACTCATATTTACATTTGTAATCCAATCTTTGGTGTATGTACCCCTACGGTTTTATTTTCATTAGGATTTAAATTTATGTTAGTCTTAGTTCGTTGTTCAATATCCTCTATAGTTGTAGTAGTTGTTCCATTTTTGGTATAGGAACATGCAATTTGGTATCGAAGCATCAATTAGTTTTCTCTCTTCTTGTCTAGTTTTAAAAAAATGATGAGGGGAAATCCTAATATGTAATCGAGGCATAACTGGATGAAAGTTCATGAAATTTTTAGAATAAATTAGGTGGATATTACAACTATGATCATGGAACCATATCTAGATACCTCAATCCCCAATCCTAAGAGTATTTAGGAGAGAGAGAGGAAGATGTAAACCCTTAGGAAATAAGAGGTGACACCCCTTTGAACTGGTCCACCAATGCATGAAGCTCTCACATACCCACTTATAAGATTTATATGGAGATCACACAATATAATGTTGGAGGAGAAGTGGAGGTGCACATATCTATAAGAAAGTCCAAGTTAGCAATCAAGGAGAAACAAATTTTTAATAACGAGGATACGTTAAATGTGGTACTAAAACATTTAGATGAGGTAATACATACCTAGGGTGAGAGACATATTTTTAAAATCCTTATAAAGGACTTTGACAAGTTTGTATATGTGTTAAATTAGAGGGCATATTATAACTAGGATTATTTGTACAATATGTAGCTCATGCAATTATTTCAAAAGGACATGATAGTCAAAGAATACACTAGTAATTTGTAAGTATTGGAGTCAAAGAAAAACTCTTTGTAGATATGGCATGAAAGATGTATGTCTCGAATTTTAGGTCAAAGATCTAGATGGAGATAAAAAAATTTGAACATGAACCATTAATATATCTAGAAGAGTATAGAGTCTTGTTGAAGACACAAAGAGAAAGGTAATTATCTCTATTTAAAATGGTTATTCATATGATAGGAGGGTAGGAGGGCCACTTAATGCATTCCCGAGGGTTATCTCAATCAATTGGTGCCACTATTGTGAGTAAATTGTTCATAATCTAGCACATTATACAATTCTCCAGTTCGATTCCCAGAGGGTCAGGTGCACCAAGTCTAACCCACTTTCTTTACATTGGATACCATATTTGGATTGGGGGGAAGTACCCATGAGTATCACATGGAGTTATTTCCAAGGTAAAAATAGGAGGTCCAATGAAGTGGGAAATTACAAAATTTCATAACTCAAAACATCTAGTTGTTATCTTATCCAAAAAAATAATCTATCAACCTTAAACCTCTATCTTAAATGCTCTTAAATTATTCCTACATCCCTCAATGGTTGAATGACTATGCCACTATTACTCTGAATCTAAACACGAGGATAATTCTCTACTTGAACAAATATATAATTAATTTTGGCCACATGACCAATCCCCTTTGTCATTAGAAATAGGAGAACCCTTGGTATACCTTACTAGTACAATCATTAGCTTAGGTAATCTTGACACATTCAAGTTTATGCCTACATAAAAACAAAGGCTCCTCATTCTAGTTGATCCTAGTAGTACTATGAATATTCTTGATAAGAATTAAATTGAGCAATTGGGCTTCCATATTGATACATTTTAATGCACTCCTATAAACATGCAATCCATACAAATATTTAGTGCAAAGATATGGTGCACATGGTGGAATTTAAAAAGGAATATTGTAACCTCAAGTATCACTTTTACATCATAGACATTAGAGGAGGAGATGTTGTTTTGGATATTGAATGGATTATTTTCTTGGAGACCTACTTTACTAACCAAAGAGAAATTCCTCCCCTTTCATCAAGATGGTCACAAACACTGTAACATGGCCAAACAACCACACTTGGTCAACAAGGCACTCAAATATTTTTTCTCATTTACCGATTGGATTTTCCAACAATGACCAAAACTTGGTTTTTGGTGGCACATAAACAATTGTTAGTGTGTTTATATGCATAAACTAAACATGCATAAATATTATATACAACATGTAACTATCATTCAATTTTTTGACAATCTTTACTAATAGAATTTATAGCATCAACCAAAACATTCCATTAATAAGATTCTCATATAATAAAAAATTCAAGGAAGTAAAGCATTGGACTATAAAATAGAGATAATTCACATAGAATAAATACTTATCTTTTCCTTAGAAGTTGTCCACCAAACTGGACATAAATTGAGTTATTCACCTTCTAGCCATATGCATCTATTTTATATGCCACACATGAGCTAAGATACAAGAGCACAAGGGAAATGAAAAAGAGTACTATCTCTAAATATCTTTGTGCCCAACTGACAATGATCATGATTTAAATTATCTCACTATAGGTAACTCTGGGCGCTATATCTAGTTGTCAATTAACCATGAACCTATTCCATTCAACCAAAAAAAATAAGCATTTTCGTTCATTCTTGCAGAGTCTCTCAGGAAACCCATCCTAGCAAGTGGTATAGTGCATGCAAGAAAAATCTATGTGTTGTTTTCCCTTTAGGAAAACTTGATGTGGTAGTCTTTGGATCAAATATGAATAATCCTTGTAATGGGTACATGGGTTCCAAGTTTGTTTCCCTTCACCAATATCACCTAACATTTCATCCATGTATTTTTTTCTCAAACCCAACCCATTACTTCTCCTACCAATAATAAACCCACCTAGCTTGCCACAAACTCACACAACTATCAAGCTCATAGGTTTCTTGTGCATGTTTCAAGAAAATAAAAAAATAGAAAAACATATAGAGGTATATTAGATTTTGTTAAGCCCTAAATAGTGGCTCATTACCCCTTAATTGGGGCATATTACATTAGTAATATTATTTTATTTATGTCGGCTTATTCCATTAGTTGTAATTGTACCTCCTATTCTCCTATATATACCAAGGAGACATTTGCATTTGGAATCATCTTTTATTTGGACATTTATGTGGGGTATAAGGAGGTTTCCCCCTCGAAGAGGCTTATTACCTGAAATTCTCTCTTTTTCAAGGCGTTGAGTGCTTATTATGAGGTTTTTCAATGCTATATTGATGGCCAAATCTTGAGAATCATGGCTCATAGAATACATATTTCAAAAAAATAAATGTTATTTCATTTATATAAACAAATAAAATAACTATTCACCAGACAAATAAAATTATATAAACAAATAATAAAATTCACGTATAATGTAAGTCCTAATTTTTAATCCTTTACTTGTTCCATCGTTGGTCCTTTTCCATGATCATCCTACCACATTATAATATAATTAGAACCTTGAAATATTTAAACAATTGTTAAAGATAAAAAAAAATTGTTTTCCACTCAAATAAAATTCTATAAACAAATAATAAAATTCACATTAGCTGTAAATCAAAATTGTTAATTGTTTACATGTTAAAGATAAAAACAATATAATGTAATAAGTAGAGGTTGCTTAAAGAGGTGTTGCATAAGTACCCACACACTATTAGTCAATGTATCTACTCGATTCAAATGGTAATCCACTAATAACTCTTCCCGGGTGATATTTTTTTTATTGTGCACACGATTACTTGATTCCCTTTGTGTCCCTCATAAATGAAATTTGGTTGCTTGTTTGTTGTCCCAGGTCATGTGCTATTTATAAAACTTGTGATGTTGTCGGAAGCTTTAGGCATTCCATCAATGTAGATAGCCCCTTGGCCCTCCCTTATTTTTATCGTTGTTCATTAGCTATATATAATTTGTAATGAGTGCATATCTTTGCATACTTCCCATGTACCAGACCAACCACATCCTATCGCTATAATCGTAACATGGTCCGACATAGTCCATCAATTCAGTTAATGTATTCTATTTTGCAATTATTCCATCCATGGAAAATATCCCTATTCCATACATGTGTTAAAATTTTGGTGTGCTCGTTTAACCATAGACAATATCACACTATTGTCACCTAATAATAGGTACAAATTCCACCCCCGAGCACTTTAACATTTACTTAGAATAATTCTGGAAATCCTACTCCAGAACCAACAGTGTTATAACCCTAAATTGCACCATACATGCATACATGGCATCAAGCCCTCTTACTTGCTATTTTTGCCAAGCCATCACTGAGTAGCTCTTCTTAAAAACACTATTTTTGAAGATGTACATGCCCTATAGCACTACTGCCCACGTATACTCACAAAAGTTGTAAAAATTAAAAAGTTGTAAGGAATTCGTTGAGATTATGGGCTATTGGGTAGTTTTCCAATTGTCCCACCGCCTATAGCCCGTCACCCAACAATATAACCATCATTTTTTCATAGAAAAGGAGGTGTTGGGGTCTCATTCAAAATCTAAGCATAAGAAAACTGAAACTCTACCCATTTCACATCCCCTCCTTGCCCTAAGAATTTGCAACCACCTTGTGAGTTTTGTACTAGAATTCCCTATTCTTGCCTTTTTCCTCCATTATAAGCCTATTCCATACCCTAGAGAGAGGTTGAGAGGAGAAAGATATGTGGAAGCGCAGTTGGATCTTGGTGAAGAGGAGCCCGGGCCAGGTTTGAGGAGGAGTCACTGATATAATTGTAAGTAAACTTTGTGATATTAATAAAAGGAATACTTTGTCTGTCCCAAATATGATGTATTCAATATTTATGTTTGATTTATGTTTTATGCTGACATCTAACCCACTAATTCATATATGAGATGCATGTTTGTATTTCTTTGTTTATATGTTTGTGAATGCAGGTCAGACTTGGGAGGAGACTTGTAGTAGAGGAGCAATCGAACACGAAAGGATCGACACCGAATGCAGAGTTAAAGGTAGAGTTACCAGATCTTTTCACTTTGTATTTTATGCATGAATGTCGGGTATATTCGGGGTAGTTGTTAAAAAGTAGGAGACTTTTAGATGGTTAGATTTGCCTACATGTTGAACCCTAGTGTAGTCCATAGGGGGGTTTTCCTGCTATAGCAGAATTGGCGACCATACTGCAAAAGCATCTAGGGTTTTTAGGGGATATTTTTGGGTGTTTTAATTGGTTTTACTACCTTTTTTGAGTTTTCTGTAAGTTTTTGAGTCTTTAAAGGATTCTAGTCTGCCATACCAGTACTCCCTTCCCTATTAGTCTACTCATTGTTTTTCTTTTTTTGAGAAGTTACAGAGGTGTACGCAGCCTGTAGTGGGTCTGCATGCGTACATATGTGCCCTACCTTTAGACAACCTGCGTACATATGCAGGATGCTTAAGTGTCAATAACGTGCATGTGTTAAGAAATTTTTTCTAGAAGAAGAGGCAGTCAACCTCTTCCCTGATTGAATTCATACTTCTCATGGGTTTCTTTGTCTAGTACTGGTCTCTGTTGTTATAGTCTTTAGCCTAGGTTTGACATTAGTTTCCTTTTCTTTTAAAGATTTCTTGTGTTTTCTTTGAAAGGGTTTTAAGATGAGTCTATGAGTCTTTTCTGATCAGCCTGTTTGGTATCGTCAGTAACTCCCTACGATCCACAGTGGGGCCAAAAGTCAGTTTTTGGTCTTTTCTTGTTTTTAACTTTTTTCCCTTTCGCTTGCTTTAAAGAAAAAGAAAAAGAATTTATTTCAAGTTTCTTATTTGAAGCATAAAAATAAAAATAAAAAGATTTCATTTTTCTTAGTTTGGTTAAGTAGTAGGTTATTTGTTTTAGTTATCAGGAAAAAATAGTTATTTTCTTAAGTTCTTTACTGAATTCTTAGAACATTAAGTAGATCGTAGTCGAGCGAAATTTCGTTTTAGGTTTTTCTTTTAAAATATCTTAGAAAAAGTAGTTACGAAAAGTTGGTTAAAGAGTTTCAAATTGAAAATCTTTATTTCTCAGAAATAAGTAGTTTTGCTTTCAGTATTTGCTTATTTCTCCTTCGTCTCTCAAAATACACCACTAGTTTCATTTTCGTTTCCTTGACTTAAGACAAGCCACTTAAAATTAACGCTTAATTAAAATCAAATAGAATTTATGTTTATAGGGTCCATCAATTAGTCTAGGCTAGAGCCTTGATTTAGGTTGGAGAGGAAACTCTTCAGGGCTATAAAACAAACATACGAGTCTAAGCTAGGAAGTGTAAAAAGTCTAGTAAACGTGAAAGTTATCCGGGGCCCCTCTCTAACACAGGGGATATGCATGAGGTCATGTGAGGAATGGTAGTAAAGATAACCCCTCCAAATCCAGACCAAGCGTAGTGGGGAACACATATAGAGGACTTGTCGTGAGATTCTGTCAGTCACATTTTCCACGGAGCTTCGTGGATCTCGAATCCATTCGAGGTCCTTAGTTGTCTTCCGGACCACTTTCTTTTGATACCCTCGATAGGTTTTGGTCTTGATACCCTGCTCATTGCGGTCCACTCGACTGTCGAATGTACTCGCCTAGTGACTATTCGCGCGCTAGCAACCTAGTTGCCTTTATTCTAGTGACTTACACAGGTGACTGTAGGGGTATACTGTGGCACCTAGGGAAGATGTCAGGCCATGATTTGGAGAGTATACCCAGAGGGTGCTTATGTATTCAAGTTGCACTTGCACCGGTAAGTTTCTCTAGTGTTGGCTGGCGTAACTGTTCTTCCAACTAGTTAGTGGTTTGCTTGCTTTATCTCATAGGAACTTTTCTAGTGTGTGTTGGTTTTCAACGTTAGTAAAATCCTTACAGTGTCACTGATATTTTCACAAAGTAGAAGATCAGGAGATCTACCGGTCGCGAAGGATTCAGGCCATGTCAACGTTTTCATTGGATCCACCCCCGCCACCATTAAGGCAAAGACTTGACCAAGAAGGGTCATTTGAGTCGACCGGGTTGCAGGAAACTATGCTCGAGTCATCCCCGAGAGGTGAACACTTGAATCCAGAGGAACCAAACATTTATGAACTTGGAGTGGAAGCTCTCAGGCTATATAACCCTTCGATCATTGACTTGTCGGCACCAGTTTTGATACAATTTGTCCCTCCAAGGGTAACTCATCACAAGCGTCGGATAGTTTTACAAGTAGTGATGGAAGAAAATGCTACTACTTCGTCTAGGAGTCCTCATACTCCCTCAACGACTACCATCACTGGGGGCATTCCACCTCCTAACCCACCTTCATCGGTATAGAACACCATGGTCTTAGCCACCTCTACTTCAGACAGTGCTATGATATCGTCTATGTCGGCGATCAATGATTTGTTCACACAGAGTGCGACGGGCTCTCCATTTTCATACGGGATGGCCAACTTTGATACAAACTCTGTCCTCACCTACTCCACTCTAAAGAACTTGGGTCTAGGAGAAGGGAGCTCAAACACTCCTTTGCAAGGTTCCATGGGGGTCACCTCAGCCCCTTATAATGATTTCTCTTATGGTGGGGGTCACATACCTCCTTTGTCCCCTTTTCTCGGCAGTGCTCACCAGCAATTCGTCAAGCCAAACATAAACTATAGCTTGTTTGGAGCAGGAAATCAAGGAACTCCTTCCTACACCATGCCGATGGTTTCAATGTTTTTCTCTTTGTTCGACAAGTTTGGTAATAACAGATTCTCATCAGCTGTCATCTTGGTAGGGGGAAACCCTGGTTATGGACAACAAAATCCTATGCAGGTTACTATTCCTACACAGGGGGAAAACACAAGAGTCCCCTCCTCACAAGGACCTTGTAATCCATGGCAGGAATCAGTCCCCTCATCAGGGATGTCAACTAAGGACAACCCCTTCCATGGCCAATGGAACCCGGGGGAAGGCTCAATACCTATGCCCTTTGGATCAACAGGGGGCAACTCTTTCCAGAATCTTTGGATCATAATGGAAGGAGAAATCCCTTCCCATCCCTAAACATCCAATTATGGGATTCAGCCAATGACATCTCAACAAACACAGTATCCATATGCAGGCCACAACCATGGTATTTACCATAACCCTGGTCAACAGCCTAACTTTTCCTGGGAACCTGGTGCCAGTCAAAATCTAGGCTCCTTTTTCCCTGTACATAGTCAACAGCCCAAACTACCATTTCTAGCGACGTTACATTTTCCATACTTGTCAAGATTGTTAAATGACCCAATTCTTCATGATCTGCATTGGCCTCTCATGCCAACCAAGTTGCCCTCAGACATTTTGAATTTCAAAGGTAATCGTAACGAAGATCCAGGCGATCATGTGACCACCTTTCACCTATGGTTCTTGTTGAACTTGTTGCGATATGACTCCGTATAGTTGCGTCTATTTCAATGCACTCTTATCGAGAGTGCTGCAAAATGGTACATCAAGCTCGACCGCTCAAGATACTCTACCTTTGGCAAGTTGGCAATGGTTTTCCTAAACCATTTTCAACTACTTATGAGATACGATGCCGACACCGAATTGCTGGCCAACTTTGAACAAAAAAATTTCGATCATATCTCAGATCACATCCAAGAATGACAATGTCATAAGAGTTTGATAAAAGTACCAGTCCCATTAGTTTTTTTGCTAGAGTGGTTCCTTAAGTCTTTGGTACCCTATTTATCCAAGGACATTACAACGTTGGGAGTGTTTTCTGAGGAAGAGGCGATAATGAGATATCAACATCTAGAACTGATATACTCTCAGTTTGGTTTACTTTATGAAGTTTTTCCAGATGCGCCACGGTCCATTCTTGACAAGGACAGAAAGAAGTCTGGACCACATGCCGATGGTATTGTTGGTTCAACACAAGTGAATCCCACTGATCAACTGTCAAATCAATTGCAACAATTGTCGATATAGCAGACAATGACCAGCCAGATCCCTGGTTCAGCTGCTCCCCCTACTCAATTGTTGAAAGTACAAAGTGTGCAGTCGACGAACCCGAAGGCCAACTAGTAGCCTGATGGAAAGAAGAAACAACAAAAGAAGTGTAAGGGAGATAATAAACCCACCAACAATGCTGGCGGGGGAAACCCAGAGAAAAGAAAGTCGAAGTATCCATGTAACCTTTGCACGGAAGACCACCTGACTCACCTGTGCCCTCGGCTTGCAGAGGCCCATAATTTATTAGCTTAGGAGCAGCCTATTGTGTTAACGAACCCATTCCCTCATGGGAAAAATTTGACTCAAGCCTCTACGAGCGCGGATGGGGGAAATCATGGGCCCCCTTCGTCTTCTAGTAATCCTTCATCCACGAATGTTTATATGATGAAAGGTGATGCCTACATAGCAACTAGGGCATATGATTAAGGAATGCCAAACATTGTTGAAAAGGGTAAAGAAGCCAAAAACCCATATGTTCCTCTCCAGATTGAAAAGATGATGGGTGAAAAAATGACACGCATCCCAAAAGGGGAGTTCAAGAAAGCTTCACACAATCCAAATGCCAGGGCCGCCTAGAATTACTCTATGGTGGAGGATTTGTCACAAACCCCTTGCGCAATGTCTTCTTTGGAGGTCCTCCAGAGATTCCCTTTACAGAGAAAGGCTCTGTTACTTACCTTAGGATCTACTGAAACCTGTAATCCGAGAAAAATCATGCTTCATATGACCGACTTAAAACCTCGTCTCCCCTACCACATTGCGTTTCAGATAGTAGTGGCTTACACCACACAATATTTTACCTGGAACATTTTCCACACGATGGTTGAAGAGGGAAGCAGTAGTAGCAACACAATAACCATACAAAGATAATGTATCTTATACTAAGAAAAGAAAAAGAGAGATACCAAAAGGATTGTTGCACTATTCCTCCAGACTTGCGCCCTCTCTAGCTGCAATTGCTGCTCTCCAAACTTGCGCCATAACTGCCATTGTAGTTCCTCCTGAGACTTGCACGTTAGCTGAGTGAGTGTATCAAAAAGAGCTAGGCACCTGCCTATTTATACTGCCTTGTCCAATTTACTTTTACCACGAGGTCGACCTATATTTTATGGAAAATATAATTTACTTTGACTTTTTTTGGCAAGGCCGACTTCTCTTTTTGGGGTTTTCTATTTCTTTATTATTATTTCTCTTGAGGCTGACTTTTCTCTTAGGGTTTTCTAACATCTGTTTAGTAGTTCTCTTGCTTCCAAAATATTCTATTCTAAGTCAAAGGTTACACATGGAGGTTAATACCTCCTACAACTACCAAAACATCAACACTCCCTCTTAGCTAGGGAGGTATTAACTAAGATGTTATCCATGTAATGGTTTCAAACACATCCATCCATCTCACATGGAATGAAAAAGACCCACATAGTCTTGTGGACCACTCTAAATAGATCATCACTATAGCCAAACAAAATATCTCATGATCACACAGATCATATCATAAGCATGACCATCATAGCCACACATTATCCATCTAGGTGGCAATCACATCCAACACTACTGGTTGGCACTCCAAGCTAGAAACACCTCCAACACTACTGACTGGACTTCCATCTAGTAACCTTCGATGCTGTTGATTGACACTCCAACTAAGAATCATCTCCGACACTATTGGTTGGCCCTCCAGTTAGTAACCTCCAATTCTATTGATCGACACTCTAATTGGGAATCATCTCTGACACTACTAGTCAGCCCTCCAGTTAGTAACCTATGATGCTAATGATCAAAACTCTAATTGGGAATCACCTCCAATAAAACAGATTGGCCTTCTAGTTGGTAACCCTCCAACTCTACTGGTTGACATTCCAACTATTTTGCACAACAATATAACATGCATACTAGACTATTTCACTAGAGTAGAAATATCTCAGCAAACCTAAATATTTCACTGGAGTAGAAATATCTCAGTGTACCAGACTATTTCACTAGAGTAGCTATGCATACCAGACTATTTCACTCAAGTATAAATATAACACCGTACCAAACTATTTCACTGGAGTAGCTATGTTTACCAAACTATTTTACTGGAGTAGCAATATAACAATGTACTAGACTATTTCACTAGAGTAGTTATGTGTACCAGACTATTTCACTAGAGTAGAAATATAATAACATACCAGACTATTTCATTGGAGTAGCTATGCGTACCAGACTATTTCACTGGAGTAGCAATATAACAACATACCAGACTATTTCACTGGAGTAGCAATATAACAATGTACCAGACTATTTCACTGGAGTAGCAATATAAAAACGTACACGACTATTTCATTGGATTAGCTATGCATACATGAATATTCCACTAGAGTAGAAATATAATAGCGTACTAGAATATTACACTGGAGTAGCAATATAACAACGTACCAGACTATTTCACTGGAGTGGCTATGCATACCAGACCATTTCACTAGAGTAGCAATATAACAACGTACCATACTATTTCACTAGAGTAGCTATGTGTACCGGAATATTTGACTGGAGTAGCAATATCTCAACATACCAGACTATTTTCCTAGAGTAGCTATGCATACCAGACTATTTCACTAGAGTAGAAATATCTCAGTGTACCAGAATATTTCACTGGAGTAGAAAGATAACAACATACCAGAGTATTTCACTGGAGTAGCTATGCGTACCAAACTATTCCACTAGAGTATAAATATCTCAGCGTACCATAATATTTCACTAGAGTAGCTATGCGTACCAAACTATTTCACTAGAGTAGAAATATAGCAATGTACCAGATTATTTCACTGTAGTATCTATGCGTACCATATTATTTCACTGGAGTATCAATATAATAACGTATGAGACTATTTCACTAGAGTAGCTATGTGTACTGGACTATTTCACTTGAGTAGAAATATACCAGCGTACCAAACTATTTCATTGGAGTAGCCATGTGTACTAGAATATTTCACTAGAGTAGAAATATAATAGCATACCAAACTATTTCACTGGAGTAGCAATATAACAACGTACTCGACTATTTCACTGGAGTAGCAATATAACAACATGCACAACTATTTCACTGGAGTATCTATGACTACCAAACTATTTCACTAGAGTAGTAATATAATAGAATACCAGACTATTTCACTGGAGTAGCAATATAACAGTGTACCAGACTATTTCATTGGAGTAGTTATGCATACCAAACTCTTTCACTGGAGTAGAAATATAACAATGTACGATACTATTTCATTGGAGCAGTTATGCGTACCAGACTATTTCAATGGAGTAGCTATGTGTACTAGAATGTTTCACTGGAGTATCAATATCTCAGCGTACCATATTATTTCACTGGAGTAGTTATGCGTACCAGACTATTTCACTGGAGTAGCAATATCTTAGTGTACCAAACTATTTCACTAGAGTAGCTATGCGTACCAGACTATTTCACTAGAGTAGCAATATCTTAGTGTACCAAACTATTTCATTAGAGTAGCTATGTGTACCATATTATTTCACTGGATTAGAAATATAATGACATACCATACTATTTCACTGGAGTAGCTATGTGTACCAGACTATTTCATTGGAGTAGCAACATCTCAACATACCAGACTATTTCACTGGAGTAGCAATATCTCAGCATACCAGACTATTTCATGGGAGTAGTTATGTGTACCAGACTATTTCACAAGAATAACAATATAACAACATACCAGACTATTTCACTAGAGTAGCTATGCATACTAGACTATTTCACTAGAGTATAATCTGTAATAAATCATACCCTATCAAGAGTGTATGTCCTTCTAGACCACACCAAGCTTGTCCCTGAAGTACTCAAACTTCACTCTTGAGAGAGGCTTGGTCAACACATCAACTATTTGCTCCTTAGTAGTGACATACTGGATCTTCACTACTCCCTTTTGCACCATATATTTGATATAGTGATACATGGTGGCGTCCACTGTCTCTGAATAATTGTCACACAACAAATTTAGATTCGTCACCATCAGAGTAGGCATGGCCTTGCAATCCATCATCCCAAATATCTTCATGATCTCTATTGTATACTTTCCTTGATTAAGGAAAATCCCATCCGATCTCTGCCATAACTCCAGACCCAAGAAATAATGCATCATACCCAGGTCTTTCATCTCAAAATCTGATGCAAGCTTTCTCTTGCACTCATCGATAAGCTTCTCATTCCCTGTTAGAAACAGGTCATCCACATATAATAGTAATATCACTGGTCCACCATCCACAACCTTGTAGTAAAGTTTGGAATCTTCTTTACTCTTGGTAAATCCTAGGTTCATCAAGAAACTATATGATCTTGCATATCATGCCCTATGTGCCCGCTTAGGCTCATACGATTTTTTCTTCAATATGAAGACATGACACTCCTTCTCATGTATCTATGTACACTTCTTTTGAATACTGGAGCAAGTGTCTCATCGTAATATTCTCCCTCTTGCTGAGAGAATATGTTGGCCATAAATCAAGATTTGTACATCTCTATGCTACCATCAATGACATGTTTGATATTGTAGATCAATTTGGATCTCACCATTGACTTCCCTTCTGGTATCAAGGAAAAAATCCATATCCCAGTCCTTATGACTGGTTTCCTCCTCTGTCACTGAAGCAAGGGAATATTCCTAGGAGGTCTCATATCTCCTTGAAGCCTCTTAAGATTTGATCTATCCTCCTCAACTCATGGCACCTGTCTATCAGTCCCAAAAAACTTCTCTCTCTCCCATATGAATTTGAGGAGGAATACTTTTTGAATGATAGTCCATTGTCTCTCTATGAGATCAGGCTCACTCTGAGTCTCCATGATCCCTTTGAATCTTCACTCCCTCTGAGTCAATATAATCTTCAAAGCCATATTCTCCCTTTGTATGTGATGATTTCCTCTAAAGTCTCCTATGAATGGTCCTAGGGAGGTTTCTCCTCCCTACTAGATTGTGAGGGGTGACTCCCTCTGAAATCTAGCTCCCTCTGAGCTAGTACTTGGTGTGGACACTTGCCTCACCACTGGTGGATCCATCTACTCCTCTTGATATGGATTATTAATGATATATATCTTTGCATCCTACAAAGTGTCATGGGACCATGCTAGTCTCTTCCTGGTAACTGCAATGATTCTAGGTTGGCCCTTCTGGATCTACTAACTCTTCCTGATGATCCGAAGAGTGATCAACTACACTAGATTTATTTGTTTGTTCATCTTTGGATCCTTATTCTCCTTACAATCACTCTCCATATGAGATACTCTGTATCTCGCAAAAGTACCCTTCTTCTTCCTCTTTTTCTTTGGTACATGGATGTATTCGATTGAGTATACAACTTCTTATTTGGGTATTCTTCTCCATGTCTCAAACTAGATACCTACAATATGTTTCCTCCTACAATCATCACTATAGCTTCCCTCAGATTTATCACCTGTGACCTTCCCGAAACAAGACCAACAACAAGGGAAAACAATAGACAAGAATAATACTCTTATAATAATAATAATAATAATAACGATAACAATCGTCACAGTAGATCCTTCTCAGAGCTATCACTTGTGACTTTCCTAGAACAAGAGCCAAAATAAAAGATACAATAATAATAAATAGGAAGAACACTCTTATAGTGTTGTGACCAATCATTCCTCCATGGTAACCTTCTGAGAACAAGAAAAACAAGAGCAAACATATTTCCAATATAATATCATTTTCATAAGAACATATCTATGTTAGCAAGAATAAAAGACAATTTCATGGTAATCAACATATCATTACCAAAGTGACCTTCCTAGAAGAAAAACAAGAAGTATCTCCTAGACGATATGTTAGTTCATCTTGCCAACAAGTACAATAAACATTTATATCAATAGTACTCACATGCTACCAAGTATTCATTGTATCTAGCAGTAATAGAACCTTTCAAGGATTGTTGTCACAAGTATATTGTTTACTTGTAATGTAGAAATGATCAAACTTGATATGTGAAAATTGGAAACTTATCAATTTAATCAATCAAACCTGGAACCTAGAGTCTTATATTCAAGAATGCGTGTTGATGATTTTCTTCCGAGTCTCCTTCACTCAAGATGACAAGTATTCTCTCCAACCCGTCCCATGCACTAAGACAATATGATTTCTTGACATAAATCTGAGTTAGGCAATATAATGCAAGTAAACTTGAAAATCTCAACCTTAATCAATCTAATACTTTGACTAGAGTTAGGTTATAATTTTAACTTTGACCAAAGGTTATTATGATAATCATAACTTATATAGATCAAAATACAACTAGATGCTCATAAGATCACAATAATTCCATAACAACTAGAGGCATATAAAAACAATCAAACCTGGAGTTTGTTGTTCCTCTAAGTGTGTTGGATTTGAGATCCCTCTGAATCTACAATTGTTTCTTGGAAAAAAGATCTTTTTTCCTACAAATACCCTTAAGATAATGATACAGTTTAAACACATACAAGTACACACCTCTAGAAGGAGCAGAAAATGACGACAAGCAATGACGAATCCTAAAAATTCAAGGTTCTCCAACTTGCAATATAAAGGTAGCTAGAGATGCGCTATGGTAAGGTGCACTAGGACAATAAACAATTAGGCCCAACGTTTCACATAAACTTCACTGGTCCAAAGGAACTGCAAATGGTACTGTAAATGGTACTACAATTGGTGATGCAACTAGCTCGAAGAAAATGACACTGCAACTGACACGAAGCACCTGGCATGAAGCAACTCTACAAACTGGCACGAAGCAAATGACACTACATCTGCAACTGGAACTGGCATTGCAAACCTAGGTTTTTATGAGGAAACCCTATTTTTTTTTAATTTCATAATTTTGGAGATTTGATCTGGGGGAAAGATGCACCCTACTTAGGATACCTCCTTGGTGGGTTCAGGAAGTGCTTAATAAGCTTAATAATGGTATAAAATAAATATCTTCCTTCCAGTGGTTAGACTATTGTGAAGGAAACCATCTCTGAAACCAAGTTAAAATTTTTGTGTGCTCGTTTAACCATAGACAATATCACACTGTTGACACCCATCCATAGGCACAAATTCCACCCCCGAGCACTTTAACCTTTACTTAGAATAATTCTGGAAATCCTACTCCAGAACCAACAGATAAACCCTAGCCACAATGTTGTTGCAGCATCATCACAATAACCATACAAAGATAGCATACCTTATACCAAGAGAAGCACAAGAGAGATACCAAAAAGACTGTTGCACTATTCCTCCAGACTTGCGCCCTCTCTAGTTGCAACTACTGCTCTCCAAAATTGTGCCCTAGCTACCACTGGATTTCCTCCTTAGACTTACACGTTGGCTAAGTGCGTGTATCCAAAATATCTAGGTGGTTGACTATTGATATTGTCCTGTCTAGTTGACTTTTCCCACAGGGCCAACCTATCTTTTCTATAAAATATAATTTAATTTGAAATTTTCTGACAGGGTCGACTTCTCTTTCTGGGGTTTTCTATTTCTTTATTATTATTTCTCCTGAGGCTGACTTCTCTCTTAGGGTTTTCTAACATATGTTTAGTGATTCTCTTACTTCCAAAATATTCTATTCTAAGTCAAAGGTTACACATGGAGGTTAATACATCCCGCAACTACCAAAACATCAACAACGGGGAGGATGGTGCAATGCGATACATCCTATTTTTGATAATGAAGTCAGTGTCCAACGGAGGCAACTCCTTAGGTACCCATTGTTTCACCATATTCTTATACCTGAGTGGCACCTCTATGTCTCCTATCCACTTGCATACCCAAAAATTCATTAGGGAGCACCTACAACCATAAGAAGGAGAAAATTCCCTTTTCAATTGAAATTATAAGAGATTGTCCCTTGAATGATGCCTAAAAATGGTAAGAATGACATATAGGCTTATAGACATAAAGAGCTTGTTCTAGTTCTAGTTCTAGAGTATCACTTTATTGGGTAAAGTTTCCTTATTTCACCTCATTATTCATATTCTCAATTCCTCAACTCAGTAAGAGTTCCAAATTATCCAAAATGAATAAGAGTTCCTAATTATCCTAATTATGTTATTGGATCCTTAAGCATGCATGAAATCATCAAAAGCATATCTAAAATAGAATACAACACCCACTCAATCATACAAATCATTTCATAATCAATAAATTACACAAAACCCAACACAGTTATATTAATCATGGTCAAAAGAGGTCTCATAGAGTACAAATATGATAAAAATATCTTAAAAATGGGCCTCATGATACTACAATTGGGAGGTTCATCATCACCTCCCAACTTAATCTTTTTCACACCCTTTTGAAAAAAAAATGTTTATGTAGCTACTGGTATTTCTTCTCTTACTAATTAACTACTTCTAATATCTACAATCATGCTTCAAATCATATGCCAGAAATTGGCTAGTGTTACCCTCCCAATGGTACCTAGGATCTTTCTACACTTTTTTTTCAGTCTTCCCTTTCCTTCTGTTCATCCAAGAATACTATTTTTGTAGGGTAAAAAAGGAGAGGGGGGTTAAACCTAAGCTATATCTAATTGATATTGACCCTCAATGAATTCTTGCACAATTGGTCCCTAAACATGGAGGCTTGCAAGTTACTAGGGAAATGAGGATCAACCCTCTTGAGGTCATGTGGGAATGAATTCCACCTTATTTAGTGGGAACAGTGATCATATTTATGTTTGATCCAAGAAAGTAACATTGGATGGTTGTTAAAATAATATTAGGGTATGTATAAGGAAACAACGTCTATGCCTTAGTCATCAAAATCAAGGTGATGATAGTTTTGACTTACATGGGTTTGCCGATGAATATTGGGTTGGGGATGTGGACAAGAAAATGTCCATAAGTGCACATGTATTTTATTTTTTCCAATGAGTAGTGAGGTTGATCAGTAAGACACAAACCATCATTTCCTCTTCTAGTTCAAAGGCACGATATGTTGTTGCAACAAAAGTTATCAAAGATGCATTTTGGTTATTGAGATTATGAAACAATCTTGCTATCAAATAGGCTAGTTTAGAAATCGAATGTGATAGCCAAAGAACCATTGTAATGACTAAGAAGCCAAATTATAGTTCTAATCATAAGAATATTTATGTGGAGTACCACATTGTGAGGGAAATAGAGGAAGTAGGTGTAATGAAATTGATAAAGTGTAGATCAAAGGTAATGCAACATAAGAACTAACAAGGAAATCAATGGAGTGAAGTTTGTATTGTGTAGAGACATGCTTCACATTTACACTTGTTCAATGTGGTTTCCAAGTGGGAGAGAATTGGACAAAACATGGCAATCACTTTTCACAATGTAACAATAGTCATACAAATGGAATGTACATAGAATTTCAAAAATTTTTCCTTCCTTTATTTTATTTTCATTTCTTTGTATTTATATTAATTATCAAAAATTTTCAAACATACTTTGTATAAATTTGGGTGTTGTGTACACTTCAAATTCAACTTCTACACTACTTTAGGAGAAACAAGATTTGATTTCTACCACCATATACAATCAAATTAAAAGATATATTTTATTTTTCATTTAATGTGAATTTAATCTTAAATATACTCTTCCTCTAGTCTAGCTCTTTTGAAATCAAATTAAAAGATACATTTTACTTTTCATTTAATTTGAATTTAATCTTAAATATACTCTTCCTCTAGTCCAGCTCTTTTCCAATCAGCTTCTCTAGATTGAATAATACATTTATCATCATTAAGTTTTCTCCATTCTTTGATTGCACTTTAGTAATTTCTTCTTCTACAATTAATTAAAATTCTTCAGCAACATATGTTCTTGTCTCTTGTCTTCTTACCTCATTCTGTGATTTTGGATACTCATATGCTCTATGTCCATCCCCTCCACATCTGAAACACATTTCTTCAAATTTTCCACATGTACTTCTACCTCTCATTGATCCTTTCCCTCTATCATCATTATATGTTATTCCAACAACATGATTTACTATGATTGCATTGGTTTCATATTCACCTCTCTCCTCTCTTAACTATAATTTTATATCCAATTATTCTTTTCTTCTTCAATGTATGCTACTTTCTAGCCAAATTATCCTCAATACTTAAGTCTAATCTATTGGATTACTGAGAGGGGGGGTGAATCAGTAATAGAGAAATGCAATCACTTTTTAACCATATAATCCAAGTGTTATATCAATGAAGCATTATCATCCAATAACTGCAAAGTAAATAAGAAATGAACAAATGAATAATCATACACATACACAGTACACCAGTGTTTTACGTGGAAACCCAAATCGGGAGAAAACCATAGAATGTTTTTTCTTATATGTCTTGAAGAATTATATTCATTGGAAGCACCAACTTCCTTTGTTTTCTAGCTGCAACTGGAAGGAGGCTCCAACCCCCTAGTTTCTCAGGCTACAACCTGAGGGAAGCTCCAACTCCCCAATTCGCTAGCTACAACCAGAAGGAGGCTACAACCCCCTATGTTCTCTGGCTACAACCGGAAGGTGGCTACAACCACCTGTCCTTGCCCCATCCTACCACCCTGAAGTAGAAGTAGAATGATGGAACCACTGTCACACTATCACTGTGAGATATACCGCTGTAAACTTGTACCAATATATCTGAACCATGCATCAACCATGCATCAACCTATACCTCAACCTGTAATCAACCTGTACCATAAACAAGTGCATCAACCATTGACCAACCTGTAATCAACCTGTACCATAAACAAGTGCATCAACCATGCACCAACCTGTAATCAACCTGTACGATAAAAAAGTGCAACCAACCATGTACCAAGTATGTACCAATCATGTTTCAACTACTCATCAACTATGACTCATCAATATGTACCAAAATCATCAAATATACACCTCATGTATGTGCCAACTCATCAACTACTTGTCTCAACCATGTACTCAACATGTACCTCAACCAAAAACCATCATCATTTTCATCATCCAAATCTGATTTGTAGATCTATAATAGACCTGGTGTATATGATCACATTCCTACAAACCTTCCTTAACTTTAACAACAAGAGACTAGCATTTTCATCAAACTTTTCTTTAGTCTGACAAGACCAGTTTTGGATTAGTCAACAACCCTGACTTGAAGTAATCATAACTTTGAACCTGTAATGTATAAATATATGAAACTGATACACAATGTTCTTCAATGTGTTTTATAAAATTCCTCAAAGTGTCACTACTTGGAACCTCTCAGAAAAGGAGTTATAGCAAAAATGGCATACCTTGTTGAATTCTGGCTTATTCTAGAGAGCGACCTTGTAGAGCGTGCCCCGCACAAAATATTTGATGAATTCATATGAAAGTGTTACAAAACATACTAAATACTATACCCTAGCCAACGCATTTTTTCTCACTAAATTTGGATCTGTTATGAAGAAGTTATGATGTTTTTACCCGAAACACTTGATTTTGACTAGTTTCAGGACTGGCCACAAACCCTATTTTCCACGGAGGGTAACTCCCAAAATACAATGACCCACAAGCTGAAGTTTTTACCACACATACTTAGATATGTTTTCTCACTTGCATAGAAATTTCATGGTCTGAATCATTATAGAAATTTTTTTATAGAGAAAATGGTGAGATGACTTGTAAATAACATACCTTAGAAAGCACCCTCAAAAGAATTTATCCTTCCTTGCATTTCGGCCTTCTTTTCTTCACCTTCACTCAGAATTCTGGTTTATATATCCTTGGTTACCTAAGACACATATAGATATTCAATATTCTCAAGTGTGATTCAAATGCGAGGGCCTTGCCTCATATTTATACTCTCGAAGTAGCTTCCTTAAAAACATCCTCTAGGTCACTTGGCCCACTTTCCTTATTTTAGGGTTGGGTCCACTTTTAATTTCTCCATTAAATTTATTATTGAAATAATTTATTTTGTATTCACTTGAATTATAATACACTCATCACTTCACTTTATTATTTACCTTTTAA
>ML778160.1:556569-569160 GCA_009831015.1 Picea engelmannii | reverse complement strand
TTATCTGAAAATATATCATAACTCATACCATTACCCATCAAACAAACTTGGGTCCATTACCCAAACCTGGGGTCTCCAACTTCTCATGGCCATAACTCTCTAACCATGAGGAATTATGTGACGTTCCACATACCACCGGAAATAACACGACAAGCACTATCCATCTAGGATATTTTCCCTGACAAATTCACTTTCCTTCATCTCATTATTCCACAATTAAGCATGGGTTCTCTTACTCCAGAAAGTGTCTTCCCGTGAGGGATTTCACCATAAGGGGACCACTTTGTAGTTCATCCATATTTACTTCTTATCAACCATGAAAAAAAAATAATGATTCATATTTACATCAAACAATATTGGGTCCATTACCCAAACCTTTGTGCTACGGGGCTTTCTTCAAGGGTTGACATCAATGACAACCAACCTTAATCAACATAATCGATAAACCTCTACCACTAAATGAATATTCAACACATTAAATTCATATTGAATAGAAAAACAAAGACCATTTACATACTTGCAATTAATTTAGGTATTTATTCACTTCCTCCTGAACTGATGAATGACATATAGAATTATTAGGCATACTCATTTAATAACATCCCCATTTGCTTCAAATTTTACAATCTTGTCAATAAATTTAGAGAGTAACCTGGATGCAAAAGTTTACCTATCAATGCCATCTATCCCATCTTATGATATTTTCATTCCCATTAATTTTTCCATCCAATTGCAACTTATTCCAGGATAAAGATGCATGACTCTTCAATTTTGTACATGTAAATATTAACTTTTTGATATCCTTAATCTGTTCAACACTCAAACAATTTCTCCATCTCCTCTATCTAGTCAATCAATTCTTCAAGGTTCAGGCTTCCTCCATACATAGGGGTTTAGATTTTTGGTTTGCCTCAAAAAAATGTTATGGATGTTATCATTCCTTCTTTTTGAGTGCACGCCTCTTCTAGTTCTTTTGTTGTGGCTTCTAATTCTTCTTCATCTTCACTTTCAACATTCACCTTTGTTGTAACCTTTGAATTCCACCTTCTAGGTCATCTATACTACTCTTTCCTATAACTTCCTCCAACTTTATTCTCTTTTCCTTTACTAGGCTCTTCCACTTAAGGGCATCACCCATTGCTACCTTCGGTTCACTCAAGGTGAGATGAATCCCAAGATTTATCTATGGGGTTACTGAATTATCCTCTACTTGTGTCTATGATGGGCTCTTGGTACGGATATGAATTTCCTCCAAGTCTAATACAATGGTACATATAGGTGTGATCAATTTGGGGGCTATTTGAGACCTTTTTCTTTCCCTTTTATATGTACACCCACCCTTTCCTATAGATAGAGTCTTCTCCTTGATCTTCAAAGGACTATTCTTTAGGTTCCCCATCTTGATTAATGTGGAATAAACTTATTTATCTTCATATTCTACCTTTATCCTTTTATGGTATTTTCTTCTTTCTGAGGCCTCTTCCCTCACAAATTTATTCTTTCTCCCTGTACCCCTATATTGGATAAGCTCCTTAACAATCTACTAAGAGGCAAAAAAATTATAACTATCTATGGTCAAAAATTCCTCCCAAGACACAAATTCCTCATTTATTTTCATTTCCATCCCTCTTATTGTTGTTATATATTCATGATCTCTAACATTCTGAAAATTCTATGCAAACTCAAGTGTTATTCTGTCATCATATCCCTATAAATTTTCAAAGTAAACTATCTAATCATATTGTTGAAATACTTTTACTACCTCATGGTTGTTATATTCCCTAGAGGTTTCTTATATAGTCTCCCTCGTGTTGAAGCCACCCTCTATATTTCACTTTGATGCTAATTATGTGTAGTCTATAGGGTTGTATACAAAGAAAACTTCACTATCCTAGAATATAATTACAATAAGGGATATAAAAAGAGAGGTGTATTGAACCCCCCTTAGTTTCCTGATGTGAAGGGGATATTAACAAAAAAGGAAGTTCAGGATGACAAAACAATAACTAAAGGCATAAAAAATAGTCTTTTGAAATTTCAATTTTTAGAAATAGAGAAATATAGGGTTTGGAAGGTATTATCCCAGGTTTATATTTTTTATGGTTTTGGAGTGCTACGATAGCCCTCCTATAGTAATGATGTTTACCTTTAGTTTCATAAATGGAACAAATCATAAAAGACATAGAATTCCTAGGTAGGTAGGGTTATAGATTCCAATATAGGTCAGTTTAAATAATTCTGGAAACTGGGTTTGAGCTTGCGATCTTTAAACTTTTCTTGGACAGCTAGGGTAGTAGTTCATGTATAAGGTGAATAGAAATCCGAGGAGTGCATTTTTTTTCCAATTCGATCCCTTCTAGTACTTTGATAAAAAGGGTGTAGAAGAGTAGTTAAAGAAACTATATGAGTGGAGTATTAGAGCTAGGGAGAGAACTCCACAGAGCCATCAAACCCCCTCGGGAGGGAGAGAACCACACAAACTCTAAAACGAAATGAAAATACCACTTAATGACATGTTCAACCATTTTTAGCAGCAATTAGAGGAGATCCATTGTCGATTTCCATGACATCTCCATGGGTTTGGCTAGATAGGGATCCTCTACCTTTGTCGATGTCCAAATGGAAGCTGCAACCCCTGAATATCTCCACTCCTACATGGGTTTGGCCAGATAGGGTGAGCTCCTTTGCCTATGTCGATGTCTCCACTCCTGCACGTGGGGTTTGGCCAGATAGGGATACTCTCATGTGCTTAGGGATACTATTTACTTGTTATCTCCACTCCTTCACATGAGGTTTGGACGAATAGGGATTCTTTCATGCACCTAGGGATGCTCTCTAGTTGTTATCGTGAATGAGCGTGGAAGAATTAGTTTTTTTTTTTTTTAGATTTTCTTTTATAATGTTTTGTTATTTTTAGTTTTTAATTTAATTAATATATAATTAATATATATAATATAATATATACAATATTAAACCTTTAATTAAAACAAAGCATTGTGATGGTCCTTATGGATGCTGACGCAATGTGATTTACGCCTAGTGCTCTGCATGACAAAGTGAAGAAATTCAACCAAGTGAGGGTAAACATCGGGAGTAACTATGACTCTCTTAAGGTAGCCATATTCCTCATCATATAATTAGTGATGTGCATGAATGGATTAATGAGATTCCCATTGTCCCTAGCTACTATCTAGAGAAACCACAACCAAGGGAATGTGCTTGGAAGAATTAGCAGGGAAAGAATACCTTGTTGAGCTTGACTCTAGTCCAAATTTTTGAAATGACTTGAGAGGTGTAGAATAAGTGGGAGTTATTTTCATATCAAGTGAAATACCACTACTTTTATCGTTATTTTTCTTATTCCGTGGGGTGGATATTGGATATTGCACATATGTTAAAAGATAACACACATTTCCTCAAAGTGTTGTCATTGATGGTAATGGTCGAGAGCTCATTCTTCACACACTTCATGGCAATGAGTTTAGGAAACCAAAGAGGATAATTTCTTTTAAGGATGAAAAAAGTTCTTACAATCCCTTTGCTTTTAGCCAACACCCCGTTATAATTATCTATGTTATGGTTCCTCATTGTAAATTGGTGACTTGAGTTCTCATAGACTTAGAGAGTGGGTGGCTTATGATATTCTTTGGCCCTCGATATCATTTAATTTTCCATTATGTGAGTGGTATGCATCCTCAAGTTATAGACACACTTGAGCCATGGGTTCCCAGTGACTGTCAAGCATTGCAAGATATAACCATGCAAGAACAATTTCATGGGTATTACCATAATCAAATCATCTTTGTAAACCACTTTTTTCTCAAATGCACATTCATACAGGTCAATTGGATTTTTTTCTTTTTTTTGGATGAGCATATTTCCATTCCTCCACGGAATACTTTCAACCTATGTTGAATGAGCCCTCCAATCATACAAAGTTCATCATTGAGTGATGGTGCAATTATATGGTTAATATATTGCAATCATTAATATGTCAATCTGGTTTCATAATCAATAGATTTGATGCACTATATGTGCCGATAACAGATAAGTTCCTATTTCTGATGAGTATATCATACATAAGAAACACTTCAAAACAAATACTTTGTTTCACAATCTTCAAACAATACTCTTTACACAGTTTAAAAACTAGAAATCAAAACTCATAAACAAAATATCAACAAACATGTGATTTAAAGGCTCTTGCCCAGGTAATGAGTCTATTCATTTACAGGCTCATGAAAGGAAAATATGAACTTTGACACTGTTTCCTATAACAACTAATCAACAATATGTAATTAACTCTCTGAACATTCTTAAAAGAAAGATCATTCATAGCCTAATCAATCCTGGAAGAAATCCTAGGTGTAGTAAGATACTCCATTATAGGTTCATGTAGAGTGAGAGATGGATATCTTAACTGTTCCTTTATTTGAAAAATATAATCTAATCAATTTTGGAAGAAACTCTAGGTGTAGTAAGATAATCGATTATAGGTTCATGTAGGGTGAGAGATGGAGATCTTAACTATTCCTGTATTTGCAAAATAGAAACAAACATTAAAGCATTCAATCTAACAAATGTTTGTTCGCACACACACACACACAAGAATAAAAAATATTTACTCATAAACCTATATTGCACTCATAAATATATATTGCACTCAGAAATTCATATTGCACTCAGAAATGCTCACTCACTCGGAATTACCACAAATCTATATTGTGTTTTGTCAAATGTTTTACTGAAACACAACAGAAATAAAATTAGAATACTACGATCAAAACACACAATTGTTTTATTCACACACAAACCAAAATTATATTTACATGGATAAATACAAGGAATATTACCTTGGTTGGGTCAGTGGGACCTTATCGTACCAACAAGGTAGCTTTAAAAGAAACTTACAGAATGAAGGAGTTGATCACACTCATAAATTCCATAAACTATAATTCATATAATTACTTCGGAAACAAGTGTACAATCAAAATTTTTCTCGGGAATCAAGTCTACAACATAACAATACTTAATTATGTCTCTGTCATATCATCTACAAGGCCTTCTATTTTAAAGAGAAACAACTATTACAACCAAGACCTAGAGATAACATCAAATGATTGTGTAAATATTGCATTTGGTTGATATAACATTTTTCATGGGAACGACTTCATCCTCATGAAATGAAGTGCATGAGGATGAAGTGTATCATGGTATTCAACAAACAAATGATGCTCTAGACAAAAAATTCCTTGGACCCATCGAAATAAAATTCATTCAAACACCCAAGCATGTAGATGAAAAACTAGTACCGAACACACATAGTTGGAACAAGAATATTGGTATCAGATGTGCACAGTCAAATGCATTGGTATCGGAATAAAACAAAAATAGGTACTGGATGAGTACAAAAATAGGTACCGGACGAGAACAACATTGGTATCGGAAGATAACAAAAATAGGTACCAGACGAATTGAATGTCGGATGAAAGCCAAAACGGGTATCGCATGAGTACGAGTTGTGTCATAAGGTTTGCTTGGATCAATCAAGGTGATTAGAAATCATTTAACATTAATTATTCAATTTCAATTATTAATAAATCTCATAAATCATGATTTAAACATAGGTTACCTCATATATACACAAGAATGGCTAAGAGACATGTCTTTGAAGAAAATAGGAAAATGGTGCATATGTATGAGGTAAATTTGGTCAAGATATAGGACAAGATAAGGTAATTCAAGGCATAAAAAAGGAGACCCAACATTCCCCCATGCCAAATTCATTACATGTCCTCATGCAAAAATTTCTAAACTAGATCTCAAAATTGCAAAACTGGTGTTGTCTTCCATCCTGCTTGAACATTAATTGCCTGGTTTTAAGATATCAAAAGTTGAAGCCTCATCCTTAATTTCCCTCTTAATAACTCTTGTGTACTGTATCAAGCACATAAACTTATTGATATTGGAAGATACCTCATCATGCTCATCATGTAACCTTCAGTTATGCTCCTTCAACTGTGCATTTTCTCTCTTGATGTATATGTCCAAAACTTTATACTTCTCCACTTCTTTCTTCAATTGTTCATTATGTTTTGCAAGATTTTCAACTTTCAGTACCAACTTATGTTTGGTCAAAGAATTGATAGGTTCAAGTGTTTCTTGCTCATTTACCTCCTCCCCGACTTCAACTTCCTTCCTTAAATCCTTCAGAGTCTCTGTTACTAACTCCTAAGTTTCACTAATACTTGCTACATGCATATATTCTTTCTTTGATGAAGTCATAATGTCAGTTGGATCCTTTGGAAAAGAAGGAACATGAGGAATTGTCACCTATTTAGTCATACTCTGAGTGGTTATGGGTGTTGGACCTAATGCTTCATCAAGTTTGCTAACATGAATGGAAATTTCCTCCTCAAACAACCTCCTTTTCTTCGTTTTAGGCTAAGATATGGACACTGGAATTTATTTTTCCCATGCCTTCCTTGTTTTTCTTCTAGAACAATCATATCTAGGTACTGGAATTTTTTCTTCTTGTGCACTTCTTGTTTTTCTACTATAGGTGTGCCATAGCACTCTCTTCATTGATTCTAAGTTTCTTCTTACCTTTAATTCTCAATCCAGGGGTCTTATCCAATTCTCCAACCTTCTCCTGAGGTAATTCAACAATTACTTCTGGAACACTATCTGCAATTTCTTCTGCATCATTACTAGACCTCTATTTCTTCCTCATTTTTTCACTAATTTATGTTTTTATTTTAGTGGATAGGTCTGGGAAAGGTTTCTTGGTTTTGGATGATTGCTTCACCCTAGATGCAGGTGATTCTTCTAACACTATTGTTTTTCCTTTGTCCAATTTGCTAACAGACTTCGGTGAACTAGGGCCAATAGTTTCCACTTCATTACTTGGCTTCTTTTGTTTGTTTTTACTTCCCCTCCTTATTTCTTCCTGACTCCTTACTACATTCTCTTGTCACATTTTCTAACATAGATTTAGAAACCTCCCCTTGAGCAAAGTTTTCTATGAGGAGTTTCTTCCAATTGTTGCCTCATTTTATCAACTCATGAACAACAAGCAATTTCATCAACCCATGGTGATAGAGACTGGTTTCATGCTTCTTAGAGGCAGACTTAACCCCTCTCACCATTTTATTCAAACTCATCCAAATAAAATGGGAAAAATATATTTGTGGTCCACCCTAAAAATGCAACAACAACCTTAAATGATAAAGGAAAGTTACAACACACCTCCCTTCACAGGTTAAAAACCTCTTCAAGCTGAAAAGCATCATCCAATATTCCTCCTTGATCCAGCTCTGGGATATTTTTTTTTTCCAATATGGGTCCAGATGTTTGGGCTTCAAAAACTTTTGACAAGGCCTCTTATCAATGATTATACCTTTGAAATATTTCTCTCCAGTAGAAGGTAAATCCATTGCTTTTGCTATGGTGGCTTCAGTGATCATTAACTTTAGTTCTCCCAACTGGACACACTTTCCATCATAACTCTGGGCGAAGGCATGGGACATTCCTTAATGATTCCCTTTGAATTTTTCTAGAAAAGGAACCCAGTCGGCCCTCTCAAATTTCTCTCTACATGCTTGATATCCCTCTATCTCTCTATAAAGCTAGAACATAGGTTCAGTCCTATCAACCCCCATGCCAACTTTGAAAACAGGTCTCAAAATAAGTGTAGGGAATAGGATTCAGGGTATGGTTTGGTACTCGAAGAAAAATTTCAAAAATAGTGTGATGGAGACAAAGTAACAAGATGAATTTATAATAGGAATGAATAGAGTGGAGGTCATATAGTGTGGAGTGGGTAAATAACGCTCATCTGGATGGCGAAGCCATCCAAAAGAGTGTTTATGGATTGAAACGAGAAGGCAATGGTCAAATCATTGCAATGATGGTGAGGTAAGGAAAAATTAGAAATTATGCTGAGGGATCGCATTCATGGATAATGTGATGATCATATCCAGAAGTAATGTCACATCTCATTCACACAGATTTTCGTAATGATTGCAGGGAATGTGGTTGATGTGACTAGAATTCACCATTATGCAGTAGTCAATGTCAATGTTTCCGTAAGGTAATCATTCACCAAAACAATGGTTTGAATCAATAATTAACAACGTAAGGTTATAGAAGGTGGAATAATAATAATTTTGACATCACACGAATAGGAGTCTTCGACAAGAGATTTTCAAACTGGACCAATCCTGCTCAAGGTATGGTTTTTATTTTCCCAATCATATCAACGATCACTCCATTGTACATAATTTTAAAAATAGGGGAATAAGAATGAATACTTCATAAGATAATGATAGAGAGATTTAACAGCTTAAGGTAACAAAGGTTTATGAGAGTAACCATATGTTTAGAAAAAAAAAAATACGATTCTTAATAGAAGGAATAAAATAATGAGCTCATACCTCCATTACCTGAAGTGTTCTTTGTCAAACAAGGGAAATATCAAGTATAGAACAATTTTACCAAAATTCCACCATCAATACCGGATCATAGGCTTAGTATCGGACCAACACAAAAAATTGTTTTAGTACAAGACCAACACAGGAAATTATTTTAGTAGAAAACCAACATAGGGTGTCTTCTCCAGTACCAGATGAACACAAGAAGTTTGTCTCCAATATCAGATGAAGTTTTTTTAAGTTACCTGAATATATAGTCTTCAAACTGGAATATTGTAGGCCTCTCTTTCTATCTTAGCATGTTCAGAGGGTCAAGCTAGAGTAGGTGTTGGAACTTACTGATGTTTCATGTGAATTTGTTCTGTTGAAGTATCATGCTGGAAAAACTACAAATAGCACATTGGTACATGAATGTTGAAATTGCAGCGGAAGTGTCATAAATGAGGCAAAATAATTCAATGATTGGGATCAAAGCTCTGTAACAAGAAGGAAACTGTAGCTGGACAACCTCCTTTTGAGATGCAAAAACCTCCTTTTTTTGGAACCAGACTAACCACTGCTTCTGTTGTCACTTCCATTTTATTGGAAAGGAAAATCTAACTACTATTGTCCTGTGGATTTTTCTCAAGCCCAAATCAGTCAATGCTTGCCGGTGTTTTAAATTTTAAGGATTCTAAAAAACTTAAAGAAAACTCCATCTTTTGTCTTGTGGATTTTTCTCGAGCACGGGCCAGTTCCTGCTCGCCGGTGTTTTTAATTTTTAGGAGTCTAAAAATCTTAAAGAAAACTCCATTAGGCTCCTTTTCAATAAGTAATCTACCAAGGATGGATAAAGGAATAAACTTACACTTGGCATATGCCCTTCTTATTGCTTATCTACATGAGAACACAATTATCTTTTTCTCTTGTTAGTAACACCAAAATCACTATCTAACAACACACCTATATAAATATATGTACAAAGTTAAATTAAATCTCACAGCAAAAATTACAGTGGTGGATCAGCAGGAGGAGAGCTCCTCTTGCTTACCAATTGCATTTCATAATTTTGAAGAACATGTTTGATAAAATCCTCTTTAGACATAGGCTTATGATAAAATTTCAATCGATGCCCATTTACGACAAAGGAAGTTTGATCTTCATCAATAGTTTGTATCTTCATTGAACCATTGTCGTAAACTTTGTCTAATTCATAGGGTCCCAACCATCGAGTGGACAATTTACCCTTGAAATTATTGAACCTACTGTCATACAATAGGGCCCAATAACTTGGTTGGAGAGACTTCTTATTGATATAATTATCATGCCATTTAGTCCTTTGTTCTTAAATGAGTGTAGTCCTCAGAAGAGCATCCTATTTGATTTTATCAATCTCATTCAGCTGCAATATCCTCTATTTTTTAGCTTCATCTAAGTCCATCCCCAATTGCATAGCCGTCTTGAAGGTTTTTACTTGAAATTCTATGGGAAACAACACCTGCTTCCCATACACCAATTCATAAGGTGTATGGCCTATTATGTTTCTCCAAATTGTTTTGTAGGCCCATAAGGCCTCAAGCAATCCATCAACCCAGTATTTATGGTGTAACTAAACCGTCTTGGTGAGAATAGCCTCTATCACCTTGTTAGTTGATTCCACTTGTTTGTTTGCTTGGGGGTGATAAGGTGAATATTTTCTATGTTTAATCTGATATTATTTAGTAATGGCTTTGACCAAATTGGAGGCAAATCGGGTTCCTTGGTATGTCACTATTTCTCAAGGCACACCAAAATGATTAAAGATTACTTCAAATAGAAAATCAACAATAGATTGTTCATTTGTAGAATACAAAACTTTAGCCTCTACCCGTTTGGTCACATATTCTATACAGACTGGTATGTACCTTCTTCTTTGAGACATAGGGTTAATAGGTCCTACAAATTCCAAAGCCCACTTTTCAAAAGGTTCAATTACTACCTAATCTTGGAGATGCATCTCATCAATTGTAATTGGTTTCCCCATCCTCTAACAATCATCACAGTTGGCCACATACTTCTTTTCATCCTTAAAAATAGTTGGCCAATAGTAACATGACAGTAGTATTTTGTATGATGTTCTCTTATTATTAAAATGACCTCCACATGGACCATCATAGCAGGATTTGAATATGCCATGCATCTCATCCTCTCATACACACCTTATGATCACCAAATCAGGCCATGTACGGTATAAATAGTCATCATTCCACATACACTTTTCACTCAGCTAAATAATTCTCTGTTTTTCTTGGGGGGGATAGATTCTGAGGTAACTTTCTTGTTGCAAGATAGTTGGCCACATCTTCATACCAATGAGTGTAAGTAGATATAACAAATATATTTTCATCAAAAAAATTGTCATCCATAGGTGCATTATCATTTGTATGAATAAGTCTATATAGGAAATCAACAATGAGATTATCTCTTCTAGGTCTGTCAATGATAGTAATATTGAATTCTTGCAATAATAACAGCCATCTAGTAACTCTAGCATTTGTCACAGGTTTATTTATTAAAATCCTAATGGCTGAGTGGTCTTTGTGTCCAAAAACGTCATACCCTATTATGTAGTGTCTGAATTTATTAATGGCATGGACTACTGATAAGAATTATTTTTCAGTGACAATATAATTTACTTCAGTAGGGTAGAGATTTTTGCTAACAAAGTAGATAGAATAAGAAATTCGGTTTTCTCTTTGTCCTAGAACAACCCCCAAATTTGTATCTGAGGCATCAATGCAGATATGAAAAGGAAGAGACCAATTTGGCCCTCTTAAAATAGGGGCACTTAAAGGATTTTTCTTTAAAATTTCAAAAGAAATTTGACATTGTTCATCCCAATGGAATTCAACCTCTTTTGCTAACAATTTGAATAGTGGGGCAGCTAAGTTTATAAAATTTTGAATGAACCTCCTATAATATCCATCATTCCCTAAGAAGATTCTAACTTCTCTCTGTGAGATAGGGATTCTGATTTAAGAAATAATGTCAATTTTGGCAGGGTCTACCCTTATTTCGGTACCGGACATATGATGGCCCAAGACAATCACTTCAGTGAGCATCATTCTAGAATTTTCATGACCGAGGGAAAGGTTAGTATCTCTACACCTGATCAATACTTTCTCCAGGTTGTCCAATTCTTGTTAGATATCATCCCCATATACTGTGAAGTCATCCATATAGACTTCTACATAGTCATGGGTTAAATCATAAAAAATGGCTAGGACATCCCTCTGAAACATGGAAGGGGCATTACACAATCCAAGCGAAGAACTCTATAAGCATAAGTAGCCCATGGGCAAGTAAATTTGGTTTTCTCCTGATCTTCAGGTGCAATTTGGATTTGGTTGTAACCATTAAAGCCATCAAAGAAATAAAAGTACCTCTTCCCAGACAAGGTGTCCAAGACCTAGTCTATGAAAGGCAAAGGAAAATAATCTTTGTAGGTAGCCTTGTTCAGCTCTCTAAATTCCACACAAATCCTCCATTTTCCATTCTTCTTACGGAAAATAACTAATGGGGATACCCACTTATTATCTGAAATAGGGTAAATAAAATTGAAATGTAGGAGTTTTTGGAGTTCTTATTTTACTATATATTTTAAGGCTAGATTTATTCTCACTACTACATATGGGTGGATTATTCCACGAAAATTTTTCACGCTTCCACTAGTCTAATATTTTTTTTAAACAGGGCGGGATTTTCATCCCTACTGCCACAAAAGTTTGTCGCAATATCAACGCAAATCTTAATTTAACCTAGTAGGGATTTTCGTCGCTATAGTGACATATTTTCGTGGCAATAGCGACAAAATTTTTGTCTATCTCATTGGTCGATGTTAACGGCTAGTTAACTATTTTATCTATATATACGTGACTTTAAGAAACTTTGCGACACAGTTGCTATAGTTGCGACACTATTATTGGCTTTTGTTTGAGCTGTTTCTTTTTTCCGTCACCCACCGGTTGAACAAATCCAATTGTCAATCTACATAGCTCGGATTTTGAACTTGCAAGGTTAGTATGTTATTTTTTATTGATGTACTCATTTAACTTGTAATTTTTTTTTCAAATGTCCAAATTGCATTTAGCTTATTTTTTCCTTGATAATATATTTATGTAATATGTGTAGTTATACCATA
>ML778160.1:479686-530517 GCA_009831015.1 Picea engelmannii | reverse complement strand
GGGGGGGGGGTCCGGAATTGGGGATGCATATCTCCGACGGCTGTGATTAGAGCGCCCAGATTAGTGGCACACATTGTATTCCAGAGCCTTCTGTCTTTCTACGTTTATCCAACGTGGCCCCCTTTCCTGTCGTGTCATCTTTTGGACCATCCTTCCCCTTACCATCTGTTCTCCTCCTGGCCATGCGATGAGGCTAGATCCCTTTGGCCCTTCCTCATCCTCTGACATCTATCCACCTTCCCTCTTCTGGTCCATGTGGTCCCTCCCCCCATCTCATCAGCCACTCACCTTCCAAGCCTCCTCGTCCCCTTCCATGTGTCCCGCACCCATCCTTAGACCCTCTTATCTTCTACCACCTCATCACCTCTCATCTCACCCTCACAGTGTTTGCACCATCACCTCCCTTTCCCCTTCCACGTCAAGCATGCCAGTTCCTCCACGCCTTATCCATCAGACTGTCCAACTGTTCCAGGTGGCAGTGTGAGGGGTATTCCACATCCCAAAGGGTAGAGTTGACCGAGGCCATTCCCAATCCCAAGGAAGCAGTTATTATTTCCGTGAAGGTGGTTGAATGTCATCTTCTTCCATAAATAGAAGGCCAGGAAAGGACCAAGCATACAAGCAGACTGATAGTCCTTCCTGACAGAGATTGCATCTTTCAAACCACTGCAAGACAGTCAGGAGTCCCATTGCGTCTGTCATAAGTGCACGATCATCCAGAGTCTGCATGTGCAGACTGTCAGAAGACATGCAAACACAAAGTTTTTAATGCAGCTTCTCGTTTCTGCTGCTGTTGTTTTGTTTTGGCTATATGAAGGCGTTTTCTCCGTTTTTGTATCTATCGATGGTAGAGCAGAGCTCCCTACTATAAATTTTTAATAGATATTCTAGTTTGTTGGATATGCATCTGTATATGAGATATCTTGTTTTATGACAGACAGTTTTTCTCGCTCCATCTATTTCCGTCTCATACTAAGAGGGTTCGTGATTGACTGATTCGCGTGAATTATTGCAGTTATGTTATGATATCAGATTTATTGTTACATTACTGCATTCTCTGGTTTTGCGTTTGAATGTAAGATGATATTGCATTTGGACGTCTTCTTCCTCAGCCTGTTAGAAACCCAATGTTAATAACAGATCTCTGCTTTTCTCTTGCATAAGTCTTCCACCTGTTCACCCTTTACTACAGCTCACTGTCTGAAGTTTATATAAGACCTCACTCACCTATGCATGCTTGGCCTAGTTTTGGAGTTGGAATGATATTGTTTTGAGTTGGCTTCCATTCGATCACCCTATCTATAAACCACTATGACATAAAATTGATGGGCGTCGGGCTCTGCTCCTACAAGCAATCCAGGAGTGACTTCTGTCGCCAACAGTAATCATGCATATAAACTACCAAAACAAAAATTAATTAAGGTAAATGACATTCTGAGTTTGTAAATGATAATTTTAGTTTAGCATGTATGCTATGGCCACTATTTTTAGGTTTGACATAATAAACAACATGTAACATAGGATATTAAATAATCTCATAAAACTTAAAAAAATGTAATTAAACCACATAAGTAAATTATTTAAAGAGACTATTTCATACAAATTAAAATATATAGTTACATACCTCATCCAACTCGACATATATATCATCCTTCTTTTGTATCTTCTTATTCACCCAAATCAACATATGTATCATCATTCAGTTCAGAAACGGTGTTTAAAGGATTGGCGATATCATCATCATCATCATCAATGTCATTTTCTATAATATATTCATCGACATCATCATCAAGAACTACATTATCTCCTACATTTGGTTCATCTTCCCCATCTTCTCTGTCTGTCGACCAATCTTCCTTCTTTGTTTTTGGTGCATAATATGATTCTTCAATATCAAAATCTTCCTCTATAATATACTTTACTGTCATTCCTCTTGGATCATATCTAACAACAAATGACCAATCCCTCTCACCTGGAACCTTTGAGTAAAATACTTGTTCACATTAGCTTGGAAAAAAATAGTGATCATGTCCTCTTTCAAACATCGTTGTTTTAATCATAGAAAATCTGTAGGCATGTTGACTAATAGTTATTTTCTCATCAAGTTCATTCATTCATAACCTATACCATTTGATGCAGGAGCATCACCAACAACAAGTGAGTGGGGGACAAATGCCAACGCATTTTGGCACATGATGAATTGTTTGAAATGTTTTGAAGTTTGATACGCCAAAATTAAATGTAATAGTTAAAAAAGAGCGTACTTATAGATTGTAATTAGACCTTGAGCATCCTGCTCTCGTCTGAAGGACTAAGAGGCATTTATGCTAGTAAATGTAAGTAGGTAGCTTTGAATTCTTAGATTAGACAATTTTAGGAGCCGGAGGGAAAATGGATATATACACCCTCACTTGTATCATTGTAACATTAGCAACATTATCAATCGAAGAGAGCATAGGAGAGAAAAAGCAGAGAGCTGTGTAGAAGAACCCATGTATAGAAGTTTTGGATTAATACAAGATCTTTAGTTCAGACTCATGGTGTCCAATTGCTTTCTGTGTTGTACATGCCGATTGATATATGCTTGTTTACTCTCTGTTATGAATTTGTTTTGATGTGTGAATGTATGATTTCATGTTGAATGTCTGAAATCTGAAGAGAGGGAGAGTAAAGAATGAGTTTCAATTGTTTCTCTATTTGAGTAAGAGTTTTCCTACAAGGAGTGCAATGAAATTGTCCGCAAGGTGTGCATTGACAGGAGTTAGAGTTTGTCTTTGCAAGCTCAGGAGGGATAACATTGTTCTCATTCTCGTAGAAGTGCAAGTTAAGAACATGAGTCATGCAGGGAGTGTGCAGGATGAGTAGATTCTCAGAGTTTGTAACCTGAGGGAAGAATTGAAGGACTTCTACTGCAAAAAGAGTGCACAGAGTCTAAGAATTCAAATACTTGGAGTGTATTTGAAGAAGTGTTGCAAGGAATGCGCGTAGGAATTTTCCCCAAAGGACTTGAGGATTCTTCAATCAAGCTCAGGAGGGATAGGATCTTCGAAGTTGTCGAAGAAAATCTCAGGAGGTTTAGTACCTTGAAGCATTCAAAGGAGAGGCATTGCAAATTTACTTAGGAGCAGATAAGTTCCAGCGAAGGAATACCATGTTCGCTTCGCAAGAGTCATCAAGGAGGCATTGCGTGGTCAGAATTCTCCATGGAGAATTTGTGAAGTCCTATGAGCCGTCGGATCGTGCAGAGGAGTAGGGGAGTTACGGTTTAAAATATTTACATCAAGATTCATGAGGTTGCGAAAGGAGAAGTTGTGAAACCGTGAAGAATCTGAGTCGTTCGTTGGAAGGAGGACACGTGTCACAAGATCCTCTCTATCGGGGATTTAGACATCGGGGTTCAGAGAAGGAAGTCCTTCGACTTCGTGAGTGGTTAAGTCGCAAGAAGATAGGGACCATCCATTCGAAGGGGACAAGTGGCAGAGATCTAGGGATCTCGCAAACTCAGAGGTTCACAAGGTGAGAGCCCAAGAGTTGGGTGCTCCAAGTCGCAAAGTCGCGAAATCGTGAGGAGCGAGGATAGCCGTTGGATCTAGGTCACGGGAGGACCATTGGATTAGGAACCCCATCGCCTATCGCACATTCAGGGGAGGTTGAGGGAAGTCACTTTCGACATCAGAAGTCGTGAAGTGCCGAGAACGGAGGCTCGTGTGGACATGTGGCAGAACCATAAGGTGGGACCCGCATAATAGATAGACAGACATGCATCGCCTAGAGAAGGTAGTCAAAGCTCCATTGATTTCTTGCATCTTGGGGATTCATGGGATAAGAACGTGAAGGCTTGATGCTTCAACCTACGAGGTTGTGAATAGCGAAAAGCGTCAAGGAAGGAATCAACCCGGCGTTGACTTATCGCGTCTCGGGAGATCACAATAGGAGGGCCGATATGTCTGTGTCAAGTGGTATCAGAGCTTGACTCTATTTGTATATTTCAGACAAGGAAAGAGAGAAAGAAATCTTAGCCATTCCATCGAGAAGAAGAGACAAACAAACACCCGATTCGCCAGAGGAAAGGGAAATGCCAAGAGGAAAGGGTAGGCAGGTGCCAAATCCAGCCATGGAAAGAGAGATGCGTGACATACACACCAGACTCATGGACATGGAGACAACACAGAGGCACACAACTAGTGTTGGAGATGTCAATGAGTCTGAAAGTGAAGATGAAGTTGGACATGAAGGAGAAGAAGTTACAACAGAAGATGCAGCAAATGAACACCTGATTAGGGCTGTTGCAAGAATGGGTGCTAGGGAAAAAATGGATATTCTAGTATATGAAGGAAACCTGGATGCTGAAGAGATTCTAGACTGGATTAGAGCTTTGGACACATATTCTGACTATGAAGATGTTGAGGAAGACAAAAAGGTCAAACATATTGTCACAATATTGAAAGGACATGCAACATTGTGGTGGGATGAGCTACAAGATGACAGACGCTGTGAAGGAAAGAAGAAAATCAAGAGTTGGGATAGGATGATTGTGAAGATGAAGGCAAAATTCATTCCCAGGAATTACCAGATTACTCTGTTTTGAAGGATGCAAAATTTGAGACAGAAATTGATGACAGTGAAGGAGTACACTGAAGAATTCTAGAGGCTGAACATCAAGGTAGGTCATCGCAAAAGTGATGATGAAAAATTTGCTAGGTACATGAATGGTATGCGATATGACATTCAGGATGAGATGAGCATGATGACCGTCTGAGTGGTGGAAGATTCTTATCAGATGGCTCTAAAGGCTGAAGAGAAGCTGAGCCGAAAACAAGGTCAAAGAGGCTGAGGGAGAAGTCAAACCAGAGCCAAATCAGTTGCCCAGGATAAAAATCAGAAACCCAAGCAAGACTGGAAGAAACCTTAGAATCAAAATGAGAGAGGTGGAAGTTCACAGAGAGGGCAGCATACCAAACAGAGAGGTCAGTATGCCGATGGAAACATTTTTCCCCATACTAGAGGTAGAGGAAGAGGAAGAGGTGGAGTGGTGAAATGCTTCACATGTGGAAAGGTCGGACATAAATCTTATGAATGTCCAGATAAGAAGAAAGAAGGTGGTGAAACTCACATTGCTGAAGCATAGAGGTGAAATGTTGAGGCAGAAGATGTTGAAGGTGGAAGATCGTTGATGATGCAAAAAGTTCTCTTAACGCCAGAGAAGGAGGTGGAGAGCTCGGTCCAAAGGAACAGACTTTTTTGGATTGCTTGCAAGACCAAAGACTAGGCATGCAAGGTCATAGTGGACAGTGGTAGCACAGATAATCTCATTTCTACAGAGATGGTAGAAAACCTGGAGTTAGAGACTATTGAACATCTGAGTCCATACAGAGTTTCATGGCTACAAAAAGGACATCAGGTAAATGTCACTAAACAATGTTTAGTTGAATTTAAAATAGGAGGGTATAAAGATGAAATACTTTGTGATGTTATTCCCATGGATGTTTGGGTAGACCATGGCAATATCACAGGAATGTGATTCATGATGGGAGGAAGAACACATACACCCTAGAGAAGAATGGGAGAACTCACATGTTTCTTCCAATCAAAGATAAAGAGGTGAAACCTGAAGTAATCAATGTTGTACTTCTCATGAGTGGGAAGGAACTTCTTACAGAGGTTAAGAAGAAGGAGGAACTACAATTCATTGTGGTCAGGAAGCCTAAAATTGTTTTAACCATTACAAGGGTAGATGATTTACCGAAAGAGGTTCAGGAGCTATTGGAAGAGTTTGCTGACATAGTAGTGGACGAACTACCTCATTCATTGCCACCAATCAGAAGTGTGAGTCATCATATTGATCTCATACCAGGAGCTAGTTTACCAAATAAAGCAACATACAGATTGACACTGCAGGAGAATGAAGAAGTCAAAAGATAGGTCCAGGACTTAATGGACAAAGGGTTGGTTAGAGAAAGCTTGAGTCTGTGTGTTGGTCTGACAGTGCTCAGTCCGAAGAAAGACGGAGGCTGGAGGATGTGTTCTGACTCGAGAAATTAACAAGATAGCCATCAGGTACAGATTTCCATTGCCAAGGATGGATGATTTGATGGATTGCTTGAGTGGAACCAAATTTTTTTCGAAGATTGATTTGAAAAGTGGATATCACCAGATTTGTATGAGAGAAGGTGATGAATGGAAGACAACCTTCAATACTAACGAAGGGTTGTATGAATGGCTTGTTATGTCATTTGGCTTAACAAATGCGCCAAATACCTTCATGAGGTTGATGAATGAAGTCCTGAAGGATTTCGTCGAAAAATTTGTCATTGTGTATCTTGATGACATACTGATTTTCAGTAAAACAGAGGCAAAGCATTTGAAACATTTGGCTACAGTGATGAAGAGGCTACAACAAGAGAAGATACTGATAAACATGAAGAAATCCTCATTCATGAAGACAGAGCTCATTTATTTGGGTTTTGTTATTTCTATAGATAAGTTGAGGATGGATCCAGATAAGGTGGAGGTAATTAAGAATTGGCCATAGCCAAAGAGTATCTTTGAGGTGAGAAGTTTTCATGGATTGGCTAGTTTCTACCAGAAGTTCATTAGGAATTTCAGTGGAATTAGTGCATTGATGATGGACACAGTGAAGAAGAGACACAAGTCTTTTCACTGGACAGAAGAGGCGGAGAAAAGATTCAATTTGTTGAAGAATAAAATCACGGAACAACCAATTTTGGTGTTGCCAGATTTTAAAAAGACATTTCAAGTAAAATGTGATGCAAGTGGATTTGCAATAAGGGTAGTCTTGAGCCAAGAAGATAGGCTGATAGCATACTTCAGCGAGAATTTGAATGAAGCGAAAGTGAAATACTCCATGTATGACAAGGAGTTCTATGCTATTATTCAGGAATTAAAGAAATGGAGGCATTACTTAATCCCTAAGGAGTTTGTCTTATACAGTGACAATCATGCTTTGCAATTTGTGACTCAACAGAAGAAGTTGAACCAGAAGCATGCAAAATGGATTGAATACATGTAGAACTTTACTTTTGTAATCAAGCATATTTCTGGAACTGCTAACAAAGTTGTTGATGCTTTGATTAGGAAATGTTTGCTATTGCAGGAGTTTAGAGTCAAAACTTTGGGTTTTGATGATCTCAGGGACATGTACAGACATGATCCATATTTTAGAGAGGCATATGAAGCAGCTGAGAATCCAATTCTCAGGGAAAAAAGTCAATGGACAGAATACATGATCCAGGAAGGATTATTGTTTAAGGGTAATCAACTTTGTATTCCAAAATGCTCCATGAGGGAGAATTTGTTAAAGGAGAAACATAGTGGAGGATTGGTCAGGAATTTCAGTCATGAAAAGACGTTCTCAAATTTAAACGAGTCATATTTTTGGCCAAGAATGAGAGAAGATGTCAAAAGATTTGTGGACAGATGCAGAATTTGTCAGCATTCAAAAGGAAAGAGGAAAAATGCAGGCTTTTATCAACTGTTACCCATTCCTGAGAGGATGTGGGATGCAGTCAGCATTGACTTCATATTGGGGTTGCCGAGAACAAAAAGAGGGTTTGACTCAATCTTTGTAGTGGTAGATAGATTTTCTAAGATGGCACACTTCATACTGTGTCAGAAAACCAGTGACACAACTCACATTGTGAATCTATTTTTCAAAGAAGTCATTCAGCTTCACGACTTACCAAGGAGCATAGTTTCGGATCGAGACACCAAGTTCCTGGGACACTTCTAGAGAACCTTATGGAAAAATCTAGGAACAAACTTGTCGTTCGGTTCATATTATCATCCTCAAATGGATGGACAGACAAAAGTTGTGAACAAAAGTTTGGGAGACTTTCTTAGGAGCTTGGTGACAGAACACCACAGTCAGTGGGACAATATTCTGCCATAGGTGGAATTTGCTTATAATGACTCACTAAATAGAAGAACAAGGCAGAGTCCGTTCCAAATTTTTTATGGGACACAGCCAAGAGGAGTATCTAAACTGAGGGATTTAGAATGGGATGAGATAAGAAGTGCTAGTGCAGAAGATTTTGCTGAAACAATGAAGGAACTTCATAGCCAGGTGAAGGAGCGATTGAAAAACTCGAGCCAAGAGTATAAGCGTAGAGCAGATCAACACAGGAGACAACTTCAATTTGAGTTTGGTGATTTTATTCTAGCACATCTGAGAAAGGAAAGGTTTCCGAAGGGTGTCGACATATAACAAACTAAAGATGAAGAAGATTGGACCATGTAAGGTCTTGAAGAAATTTGGGGCAAATGCTTATGAGATTGAATTACCCGATGGGATCAGAATTTCTCCGATATTCAATGTCTCATATTTGTACCCATACAAAGCTGGAGAAAATAGTGAACAACCAGAGGTTCAGTAGACAAAACAGATGCCATTTGCAAAGAAACCACAGATAGAAAGCATACTGGACAAAAGAGTTAGCAAAAGGACCATAAGAAGGGAATATTTTGAATCCTTGGTCAAGTGGAAGGGACATCCAGTTGAAGATGCTAGCTGGGAAAATGAAACAGAGATCCAGAAGCATGGACAGACCATGCGATAGCTCATGGACAGGAGCCCATGAAAATTTTCAAGCAAGGGAGTATGATGCAGGAGCATTGCTAACAACAAGCGAGTGGGAGACAAACGCCAATTCATTTTGGCACATGATGAATTATTTGAAATGTTTTGAAGTTTGATACACCAAAATTAAATGTAATAGTTAAGAAAGAGCATACTTATAGATTGTAATCAGAGCTTGATCGTCCTGCTCTCATCTGAAGGACTAAGAGGCATTTATGCTAGTAAATGTAAGTAGGTATCTTTGAATTCTTAGATTAGACAGTTTTAGGAGCCAGAGGGAAAACAGATATAGACACCCTCACTTGTATCATTGTAACATTAGAAAAATTATCGATCGAAGAGAGCATACGAGAGAAAAAGAAGAGAGTTGTGTAGAAGAACCCATGTACATAAGTTTTGGATTAATACAAAGATCTTTAGTTCAGACTCATGGTGTCCAATTGCTTTCTGTGTTGTACATGTTGATTGATATATGCTTGTTTACTCTCTGTTATGCATTTTCTTTGATGTGTGAATGTATGATTTCATGTTGAATGTCTGAAATTTGAAGTGAGGGAGAGTAAAGAATGATTTTCAATTGTTTCTCTATCTAAGAAAGAGTTATCTTGCAAGGAGTGCAATGAAATTGTCCGCAAGGTGTGTGTTGACAGGAGTCAGAGTTCGTCTTTGCAAGCTCAAGAGGGAAAGGATCTTCGAAGCTATTGAAGAAAAGCTCAGGAGGTTTAGTGCCTTGAAGTGTTCAAAGGAGAGGCGTTTCTTGCGAGAAGATAAGTTCCAGTGAAGGAATACCATGTTCGCTTCACAAGAGTCGTCAAGGAGGCATTTGGCGGTCGGAATTCTCCGTGGAGAATTCGCAAAGTCCCGAGAGCCATCGTATCATGTAGAGGAGCAGGAGAGTTATGGTTTAAAATCTTTACATCAAGATTCATGAGGTTGCGAAAGGCGAAGTCGTGAAACCACAAAAAATCTGAGTCGTTCATTGGAAGGAGGACATGTGTCGCAAGATCCTCTCTATCGAGGATTTAGACATAGGGGTTCAGAGAAGGAAGTCCTTCGACTTTGCGAGTGGCGAAGTCGCAAGAAGATCGGGACTGTCCATTCGAAGGGGACAGGTGGCAGATATCTAGGGATCTGTGAACTCAAAGGTTCGCAAAGTGAGAGCCCAAGAGTTGGGTGCTCCAAGTCACGAAGTCGTGAAATCACAAAGAGGGAGGATAGTCGTTGGATCCAGGTCACGGGAGGACCATTGGATCAGGAACCCCATCGCCTATCGTGCATTTAGGGGTTCAGAGGTTGAGGGAAGTCACTTTTGACATTAGAAGTCATGAAGTGCCGAGAACGGAGGCTCGTGTGGACACGTGGCAAAGCCATAAGGTGGGACCCACATAATAGATAGGAAGACATGCGTCGCCTAGAGAAGGGAGTCAATGCTTCATTGATTTCTCGCATCTCAGATATTCACGGGATAAGAGCATGAAGGCTCGATGCTTCAACATGTGAGGTTGCGAATAGTGAAAAGCGTCAAGGAAGGAATCAACCCGACGTTGACTTATCGCATCTCGAGAGATCACAATAGGAGGGCCGATGGGTCTGTGTCACCATTTGACATTGAACATAACTATTTTGAAGGAATTAAATTCACACTCAAGTATATCATCCAAATACCCATAATATCTATTTTCAGATTCTCGGGGATGTTTGTCACTCCTAGAGGAAACATTAGTGACTTGTAATACTACAACTATCCCACTATCATAATTTTTCCTAGTTTCATCTAATTGTTTGATGTGAAATTTACAGCCATTGCACCACATAGCCATGTGGTGTTTCAACTACAATATGCCAGATATGTAAAAGATGCATTGTCAATTAATAAACATATTTATATAAATTGGAAAGTATCTGAAAAAAAACACACCTCCAATCACATTAATATAATATAAATTAACTGAATAAAATGGGTGAATTTGCTTGCCTATCCATCTTTCAAACCATATGCTAAATCAATTTACCTCTGCATAACATTGGAATCTCCATTACGACAAGCTTCTCTAACCAATTCAGACAATGGTTGCCATGATAACCTACCTCCATGATGTTGTTTACATCTTTCAATCCATACATTCATCCAGTCAAGATTGTTTGCAATGTATAAATGTAGGGCATCCCAATATTGAGCAACTGAATCAAAAAATCATAATTCACCAATATTAAAAATTAGTTAAAACCATGGTAAATATTAATAATTTATGAAAGGATAAATAATAAATGAGTATGATCATATATTACACAAAAAATGAAAAGTTATATGTATTATAAATCTCAACAATTTAATTACCTCTCACTTTCTTCATTATACCTTTCCCCAACATGTGCTCCCCTTCAATTTTTTAAATGTTGTTCACATCCCAAATGTGATCCACTGCATGCATAGTTGGTGTGGATAATTTAGGAAGATATTGACTAATATACACCATGGATTGATATACCATATATCCCTCCACCATAGAACCCTTAGGACATGCTCTTTGTCTAACCAAAGCCTTCAATGATTTCAACTGCCTCTCCACCATCCACATTAACCTTGTGTGTACCGTTCCACACATTTCAATCTCCTCAACTTGGTGTATGAGGTAGTGTTCTTGTGCATTGGAAAATGTTGGAGGTAGATACTTTTGCATTTCACACATTAGACGGAGAATTTCTCTCTTCCAATACTTTATATCATCTTGATGTATTTATTTCAATGAAAACCATCTACAAATCATGATGAAATAAAATAAAATGTTTCAACAAAACATATTATATATTACAATTCAAGTAAAACATATGTCATTAAGTACAACAACAAATTGATTTTTCTTTTTTCATATAAATCACAATTACTTACCTCATGTATTTTCCAAGATCATATATAACTTGTTTGGCGTTCTTGTCAAAGTCGTTTGGGAGAGATAGAGGTAGAAAATATTGTAACAATAAAAATGAATCATTATTTGTTTCTAAAGTAGAAAAAAAAAATTAAAATCTTAAAAAATGTATACGACCAATATATACATATGTATACCAAAATTATTACCTTAATGAAGGTATGCCAATCATGTGTTTTTACCCCACCAAATTCACTTTTCTTCATTAAAATATTATTTGTGTTCGAAGAAAAGCTTGTGGGAAATTTAATTCTTTGAATGACCTATTTACATCATTGCTTTGTTGCTATGTTAATAACCATGGAAATTTATTTTGGTCTCCATTGTTATTTGATCATATCACACTTTGCATTGCATGATTGGCTTCCTGAATGTCAGTACCAATTTTGACAATATTTTTTTTATCCCTCCTACCATTTATAATTCGCCATAATGTTTCTGTCACATTCTTCTCGATATGCATTGTATCAAACAAATGAGTTATTTTTAGCTCCTCGTAGTAGGGAAACCTCATGAATTGAGTGGAATAACATTTCATTCCTCTTGGAATCCCATTATTAATTGTTGAAATATTGTAACTGGGAAGAATATTCTACCTAAGAGAGAGAGTTGAATAATATTATTATATTATATTTAATTAGGCCCTATTGTGCCTTAGTAAAAGTCGACCCTATTGTATCTTGACAACTATATGTAAATTAAGAGGCTAAAGTGACAGGTCATCCCAAAACTAATTATAGGTTTCCTAGACCACTATTTATAAGAGAGTTTAGCGCCTCATTTGGACACACTCACTCATGTGCTCTGCAACAAGAAGAAAAAGTGTGCAAGTCTTGGAGGAGTAGTCATTGAAACTGGGGGTGACGTCAAGGAGGGTTTTGTTCTATCTCTTGGTATCTCTTGGTTAAGTGGTACTCTACTCTTCTTAGTGAAGGAGTAGAGGAGGATCTTTTGTTCAGATTTTGGTCTATCTATATTGAGGAAGTTTTTGTTGAGTTTTCTTCCCCATGAGGGTTTCCTAGGATAATATGTGTGTCTCTATTGTTTCTATGATTTCCTCTCTTTCAATGATCTTATTTATGAAGCTAATGTGATAAATGATTATAATAATAAAGAAGAACCTCAATTGTTAGTTGTATAAGTAAAAATTCAACATGGGATCAGAGCATCCATGAAAGAGACCAACTCACAGTTTATAAGAAGTGGCTAGCTTCAATGCACCCTCTCCAAGATTCAGTTTCAGTATTTGAGCTATTGCAAAATTAAGGTTTTTGCATAAACCCTAAGTGTGATGTTTTTCTTGTTTGAGGAGGACATTGAAGAAAGTAACCACACCTAGGAACTCACCCTAGGAGGGCACATCTAGTCCCTGGATTAGAATTCCTAAATTTGAAGTTTGAGAAATTAGGGTTTCCTTATAAAACCCTAATTTGTAGTTGCAGTACTAGTTGCGGTTACAATATCAATTGCAGTACCAGTTGTAGTTGCATTTTCAGTTGCAATACCAATTGTAGTTGTAGTACCAATTGTAATATCAGATGTAGTTGCAGTGCCAGTTCCTTCATGCCATTTGCAACACCAATTGTAGTGAATATTTTTTGTGAAGTGTTGGGACTGATTTTTATTGTCCTAGTGTGCCTTACCCTAGAAAATATCTAGATACCTTTAGATTACAAGTTGCAACACCTTTGAAGTTTTAAAATTTCGTCATTTCTTGTTGATGCTTCCAGATGGTGCCACTATCTGTCGATACTATCAGAGGTATGTACTTACATATGTTTAAAATTGTAACATTGTTCTAAAGGGTATTTGCAGGAGAAAGGATCTTTTTTCTAAACAAAAATCGTAGATACAGAAGGATATCAGATCCAACACATTCAAAGGAACAATGCAATGCATGTTTTATTAATTTGATATGCCTCTATTTGTTATGGAATTATTGTGATATTATCAACATCTAGGTTTTATTTTGATATGTAGATGTTATGACTACCATACTAATCATTGGTAAAAATTAAAGTCAAATTATTATATTGATTAAAGTGGAGATTATAGATTTTATTATCTAACCCAGTTTCCTTTCAAGAAAGCATATTATCTTAGTACAGAGGACAGGTTGAATAAAATACTTGTCATCTTGAGTGAAAGAGACTCAAAAGAAAATAAACAGACTCATTCTTGATGACAAGACTCTAGGTTCCAGGTTTGATTGATTCAAGTTTACACATATCAAGTTTGATAACTGCTAAACACTATAGTTTTGATATTAGTCTTTGAAAAGTTTTATACTTGGTAGCATGTGAGCATTATTGAGATAAATTCTTATTGTAATTATTTACTAGATATAACTGACATCTCCTCTAGGAGAAACTTCTTGTTTTATTTCTAGGTTACCATGGATGAATGATTGATCACAACACTAGAAGAGTGTTGCTCTCATTTCTTATTATTATATTTCTTACTTTTGACCCTTGTTCCAGGAAGGTCACAAGTGATAGCTTTGCAGGAGCTATTGTGATGATTGCTCTCACTATTTTTTTTATTATTATTATAAAGAGTATTATTCTTGTCTATTTTTTCTCCCTTGTTGTCACAGTAGATGTGGTCAATGGATAATGAAGCCACCTTGACAGGAAGAAGAATTCCTTTGAAGTTTGACTCAACTTTTCATATTAAGACTTGGTATTCAACACCAAGTATATCCTGCAAAGACTATGAATTTTTTGTAGACTCGGAAGAAATCAATACTCAGAGTAAGCCTGATCTTAGAAAGGATCATATGGAAAAAACAGACATCTTCCAGGACTGGAAAACAAATGCCATGAGTTGAGAAGACTAGATCATAGATTCAAAGACCTCTAGGAGACATGAAATCTCCTGAGAAGATTCCCTTGTTTCAGTAATAGAGGAGGAATCAAGTGAGAAGGATTGGGATATGGATTTTTCCTTCAGACCAGAAAGGAAGTCGACGATGGTTTCTAATATTGATCTAACGGATCAAGCATGTTGTAGATAACAATATAAATATGTACAAATATTGATTTGTGTCCAGAGGATTCTCTCAGCAAGAGGGAGAAGACTATGACAAGACACTTGCTCTAGTAATAAGAAGAAGTATATATAGAACAAACATGATTCATTAAAATAAGCCAACACAATATGAGATTCAGAGGGAGTAGGTATGAAAATACTTATATTTGAGATTGAGTTATTTCCAATGCTAGTTGGTGCAGTACATGAGTTGGGCCATGGAGATATGAATACAATAGAAGATTGAGTTACCTCCAAAGAAAGAGGATAAGCTACCCTCTGTGTCATTTATTGAGCCACTCTCAGTTTCAAATGAAGTTGTTGCCATGATAGAGTAGAGGAGTTACTCTCAGATTTCAACAACCATAGTGATAATGGAGTAGTCATTTTGAGTTTCAAAGCAGTTGCAGGTGAAGAGTCCCAGTCCTAGAGGAATAGTTGCAGAAAGACTAGAGGACATATTCTCAGGCAGTGAGACATATAGTGCTTTGCATAAAGAACATAGAGATAACACATGATTGTGCAGATTAAGTTTCATATGAGAAAGTGTACCAGGTTGGTACAATGTGATGTGAAAAATTGGTTTCGAAGTATAGGACATGAAGACTCATGTCTACAATTTGAAGCAAGCTCCAAGAGCTTGGTATGGAAGGATTGATAGTTCTATTATGAGCTTGGGATTTATGAAGTGTAAAGATTATTATAATTTTTACTTCAAGGTTATGAATGATGAGCCAATTGTATTGCTACTATATGTGGATAGACAAAAGAAGAAAAGATCATCACAAATTGTAAAAGGAAGCTCGTTGTAGAATTTGAGATGAAATACCTAGGCCTGATGCATTATTTATTAGGTCTTGAAGTTTGGCAAAGCCCATATAATATATTCCTTAACCAAGGGAAGTATGTAGTTGAAATAATGAAGAATTTTGACATGTTGGAATGTAAATCCATGGGCATACACATGGAGACAAATTTGAAGCTCTTAGTTGGTACTTCATCAGAGTTGGTTGATGCTACTTTATACAGATATATTATTGGTTTGTTGATGTATCTGAAAAATACCAGGCTAGATATATGCTTTGTTGTGAACACCTTGACTCAATATATGGTGGAGCCTAGACGTTCTTACCTTGTAGTTGCAAAGCATGTGATGAGATACCTTAATGGTAGGTTGGATTATGGTCTTTGTTATACTGGATATCATGACTTCATACTATATGGTTATACTTATTCAGATTGGGCTGGAAGTTCTTCAGATAGAAAGAGCACTTCAAGATGTTGTTTCAATTTGGGGTCATCCATGACTTTGTGGAAAAGAAGGAAGCAATCCAATATTTCTCTCAATATGGAAGAAGCGGAGTACATTACAGCATGCTCCACTAGTTGTGAATCCATATGGCTTCGAACCTTGTTGACAGGTTTGTTTGATCTAGAGATGGAAGATACCATGATTCTATGTGATAACCAGAGTTGCATAAATATGACAGAGAACCCAGTGTTCCATGATAAGACGAAGCACATAGAGATCCAGTATCACTACATTCATGACATGGTGTAGAAGGGAGATGTCAAGCTCCAATATGTTGGCAGAGTAGGTTGCATATTTGTTGGCTAAGCCTCTATATCATGTGAAGTTTGAGTACTTCCGAGACAAGCTTGGTGTTGTCTGAAAGGACCTCCATCAAAGGGGGAGTGATGTTGATGATACTATGGTATCCTGACCAACAATGGGTAGCTCATTTTGATCTGGATTATTTTCGGCACGAAATGAGAGCGGAGATATAATAAAGAAATGCACAGAGATATTGCAGATATTCAATAATATAATAGAAATGTATCAGAGATGAAACCATAAACAAAGATATATAGTAATACACAATTTCTATTAATCAGAGAAATGTACATAGACTGTAAAAATACAGAGTGAAAGACTCGCTACAATGGTGGTAGCTTATCTCTGAGAAGAGATGTGACGGCTACTCGCATTCACAAGAAGATGATTACAATGAGGCTCTAAAGGACCTTTTACAATAACCTAGAATGCCAAAATTCCTAGACATCCAAAAACCTAACCCTAGGAGATGAAGCGCCAAAAGTCATGTGGGCCCCGTTTGGGTAAGTGAGTACATCAACTTCCCGGGGTCGTAACTTTTGCATACGATCTCCGTTTTAGGCATGTGATAGCTCGTTGGAAAGGTATTGTTGAGGAGATTCATTTTGGGGGCTCAATTATGCCTTCAACTATCATTGAGAACCTCGATCTCGAAAAACCTTCATTTGGACCCTCAAAATGACCCCAGAAGTTAAAACCTGCTAAAAATAGTAAATTGCCAAAATGGCCAGAAAACTATTTTGAGCCATTTGGAAAAGGTGGGTGGCCACCGATATCCAACTGGATCAATCCTCCCTCCTTAGGAATCAATGGTATCCATTGCGTTGAGTTCTCGGGGGAGAGGGAAAAACATTTGTTGAATCTGCATCTTGGTGAGCTACTTGTCTTGCTGGAGACGTCGCGCTGCTTAGTTTATGGAAATCTGTCACGAACCTTTGGCTGGAAAGTTTGGAATTTTTAACCAGTCTGGCTATTTTAGATGACTGTGTGCAGAAGGAATCTTCGTGCTTTGCTACAACCTTGTTGACCTGCTTCTATTGGATAGAAGGTGCTTGGGCCTAAGCTATGGTGGTTGCAGTATCCTTCTGTTCACCCTTTGAACAGATTGTGGAGAAGATGAATTTTGTAGTATGAGATACTACCTTGCAGCACTGTTTAGGTGGGGCAGTAGTTGGAACTACCTTTGGTATCCTATATAGATGACCCCCAAGAGTAATAATGACACTACGGGGTCGAGACTCATAGATAGCATGGCATTTCCACATATATGGCTGGCCCAAGAGAACATCACAGACATCCAGTGGGGCAACATCACATAATACCTCATCCTTGAAGGGTTGGATGCCGTATTACAATCAACACTGTTGGCTGACACGAAGATCTCGTCCTTGGTGAAGCCACCCGATGCTGTATGGTTGTGGGTGTGGTGTTGTCGACAATCCCAACTGTTTGATGACCTCTGTTGAGATGAGGTTCTTCTGGCTTCCACTATCAACAATAAAATGCAGCGGGGTCCCCTTCACCCACATCTTTGAATGAAAAAGGTGCTCCCCCTCTTCTGGATCTGTTGGTTCTTCTGGTTGAATTGTTGCGGTCACGATAATAGCAGTGGGGTCTGCATCGATGATCTGTCTTTTACCAGTATTTTCAGAATCAGATTCTGAATCAGGGTTCAGCTCCTTGTCTTTGATCTCGGCCACCAATGACTATTTTGAGTGACATTCATCGGTGTTGTGCCAGGGGATTTTGTGGAAATCACACCATTTTTCGGTGTCCTTCTTTATCTTCCCGTGACCCCTCTTTTCCTGTGGCTTGGACTGGTTTTCGGAAGACTATTTGTTAGGGCCGTCTTTGTCATACTTTGGTTGTTGTGGATTTGCAGACCCGAACTCCCGTTTGTTCTGGTGCTTAAATTTCTGCTCGATTTTAACAACATATCGATAGGCAACACCGAGTGATGAGATGTCCAAAAAATCCATTTCAGTGTGGATGTATCTGTGTAGAGCCCCACGGTATTTCAGAACCAAATGTCATTTGGAGTCTTTGATACCCAGCTTGGTGCGCAAGGTATGGAAGCTATTGGTGAACTCCGGAACTGATTGGCCCCTCTCTTGCCATAGTGTGGTCCATCTCATATATTGTTCCTCATAGTTGCCAACAGGGTAGTATTGTTCCTTTACCGCATCCACAAAAAAATCCCAAGTGGGCTCGACCCCATATATTCCAGACTCCTCTGTGGAACTATGCTCCCAGTAAGTTTCCCACCAATGTTTGACATAGGGGAGGGCCTTCAGAGCCTCATTGTAATCATCTTCTTGCGAATGCGAGTAGCCATCACATCTCTTCTTAGAGATAAGCTGCCACCATTGTAGCGAGTCTTTCACTCTGTATTTTTATAGTCTCTGTACATTTCTCTGATTAATAGAAATCGTGTATTACTGTATATCTGTGTTTATGGTTGCATCTCTGATACATTTCTGTTATATTATTGAATATCTGCAATATCTCTATGCATTTATTTATTATATCTCTGCTCTCATTTCATACCAAAAATAATCTGAATCAGTTGTGTAGAGAAGCAGCCAAAAGTCATGTGGGCCCCATTTGGGTAAGTGAGTACATCAACTTCCCGGGGTCGTAACTTTTGCATACGATCTCCATTTTAGGTGTGGGATAGCTCGTTGGAAAGGTATTGTTGAGGAGATTCATTTTGGGGGATCAATTTGGCTATCATTGAGAACCTCGATCTCAAAAAACCTTCATTTGGACCCTCAAAATGACCCTGGAAGTTAAAACCTGCTAAAAATAGTAAATTGCCAAAATGGCCAGAAAATTGTTTTGAGCCATTTGGAAAAGGTGGGTGGCCACCGATATCCAACTGGATCACATTTAGGATTTTATATCCTAGGGGAATGATCATCCCTAGGAAGATATCAAAGGTCCAGTAAGGAAGGTCTGTCAGAGTACTTGTGCATGTATATGCCATCCATGGTTAGTAGTGGTAGCTTAGTTAGGATTTTATATCCTAGGGAATATTATGATTCTTTGGTAGATATCAAAGGTCCGGTAAGGATGGTCTTTCAGAGTACCACATGGTAGCTCAGTTAGGATTCTATATCCTAGGGAATCTTATGATTCCTGGGTAGATCCCGAAGGTCCGGTAAGGATGGTCTGTCAGAGTACCACATATGTTGATGTTGATGCACCTACCTCATTATGTTTCCATTGATGTTGTTGTTCTAGCTTCATGTTGTTGATGATGTTGATCTTTCAGCTTCATTTTGTTGATGATTTTGATGTTCCAGCTTCATGCTATTGATGATGATGATGTTACTCCAGCTACGCCCTACATATGATGATGATGTTTAGTTTCTATTGATGTTGATGATGAGAAAAACTTTTGATGAGCTATATATATGACCAACAATGTTCCCGATGTTGATGACGATATTTCCTCCTCTTGATGATGTATTGAGTCCAATAAGTTGTTATTAATGTTGTCAGTAGAATATCTTTCTTGTTAAGGGGGAGTGTTGAAATATTGTAACTACGAAGAATAGTATACCTGAGAGAGAGTTGAATAATATTATTTTATTATATTTAATTAGGCCCTATTGTGCCTTAGTAAAAGTTGGCCCTATTTTACCTTGACAACTAAATGTAAATTAAGAGGGTAAAGTGATAGGTTGGCCCACACCTAATTATAGGCTGGCCAGACCACTATTTATAAGAGAGGCTAGCACCTCATTTGGACACACTTAGTCATGTGATCTACAAAAAGAATAAAAAGTGTGCAATTCTTGGAGGAGTAGCTTCTGCAACTGGGGGTGACATCAAGGAGGGTTTTGGTATATCTCTTGTTATCTCTTGGTTAAGTGGTGTGCTACTCTTCCTAGTGAAGGAGTAGAGGAGGATCTTCTGTTTGGTTTTTGGTCTATCTATATTGAGGAATTTTTTGTTTGGTTTTCTTCCCCATGAGAGTTTCCCAGGATAATCTGTATGTCTCTATTGTTTCCATGATTGCCTCTCTTTCAGTGATCTTATTTATGCAACAAATGTGCTAAATTATTATAATAATAAAGAAGAAATGTAACTGCTAGTTGTATAAGTAAAAATTCAACATTAATACCTTCACAATGGTGACCGTAAGATGAAGCACAAAAGAAATCACAACAATAATTATCAAATACAGTAAAATAAATTCAATAATTAAAATAAAAATTCAAAACAATATTACACTTATGATACATAAAGAAATTGTGTACCTTGGTGATTTATGTTATATTCCAACCTCCATCGGTTAGGTATCATTCTTCATAGTTTTAATCTAGCCTCTTATTTCCAATTGAAAATATGTTTTTTCAGTAGTATGATACCTATGGTTCTTAGGGAGGAAGTGCCTATACTCATCAAACACCATCTTTGCTAAATAAATTGAATGATGATACTTCATCTTAGGACCACAAACTGGACATGAAAAATTACCCTTCGTTTGAAGGCTTGCAAAAAATGGATTAGTGTCAATTATACGATGGGATTATTTTTAAAAACATGCATTTTATCTCTAAATAATTATATAGTATTAATGTGCAACAAAATTTTACATACCACAAAAATGTGTTAGTCTTGGGGCATCATGAATTGTCCATAAAAGTATTCCACGAAATCGAAATTTCTTCTTCCCGATAGGCTTACAAATGTCATACATAGTGATTTCGACCCATAACTTTAGTAGTTGGTTGATAAGAGGCTCAATATATAAATTCATATATTTAACTTGGTACTTACCTAATTGTTATAAATTACACATAATTAATACCATGATATGTATATTATATATGTAAATAAATAAATAAAATATATTCTACAAAAAAGAAACAAATGAAAATGTTACATTCGAAAAATTAATGTAAACAAATACCTTGAACAATCATTGTCAACATTATGTGCTCCCTCTTTATTGACATCTAAGGAGGAATGCTATTGTTGATAAAAAAAATTGGCCACATTGAGTAAATAAACCTAATATCTCCAAATGGATTAACACCATCACCTGCCAATGAAAGCCTAACATTACAAGGTTCATCTTTAACTTCTTCCCATTTTCCCTCAATTTCCCTAAATGCATAACCATTTGCAGCCATTTGAAGAACACCATATCCACTTATGTTCCATGCATGGTAATCCATAAAATGTGCTATGATTTTTCACTTGAAAAATTGTTGCAAATGTGGAATTATGGGAATATGATGAAGAACCTTTCAAGGCACCCTATTTTCTATTGATCGGTTCGATATCTACTCATATGCCATTGCAAACATTTTGTTTTCGATGCATGTTGCCTATAATATATAATATGATCATTAGGACATGCATCTATATTTTGATACTCCATTCCAATATCTTTCATAATGATATGTAAATATGGATATGTGTGAGGTAAAACATTTGATGATAGGAACACAAATTCACCTAACAATCTACAACATAAAAAATAACTAGTTAATATAAAGAATATTAATCATAGATATTTCATTCTTATTTTACACATTAATTAACATTAAAAAAAAAGATAAAAAAATAAACCTTATGTATATGTGATGAAACATATTACATACCTTAGGATCTGTGTCATACAAGTGTTCGACAAATGATTTATAACCTTTAAGTTCACCAACAACAATGTAGCAGAGAGAAGATTTTCTCTTGAGCCTTTATAAAGTCATTTTTTGCCTTTTCTATCAAAGTTTCATCATAAATACCATCATTGTCCCCATCCTCATCCGACTAAGAGAACAAGTCTTGGATAATTTGATTTGTCCCATCATCTTGAACTATGTTATTATTTTCATCTTCTTCAATGGGATCATTAACTTGATCTTCATGATTCGCTCCATGTTCCTCAACTTGTACAACATCATTTCTACTACTACTTGGTGCATTCTGCATAAAGTTAGGGGGCAATTCTAACTTTATAATTACAAACAATCATGCAAAATTAGTGTGTATAACAAATATTAAAAAAATATAAAATTTTATAAAGACAACCAATATAAAGCCAGATAATGATCAATATATAGCTAATTACCATGAGACGATATTCATTCAATCCCCCATTAATGTGCCCATATATCCTACAATGTATTTTATTTGTTCCTATTGAAATTCTTATGGGACGTGTAGTACAACATCTTTTTCAAGGGAAATAACATTTACCATCACCCTTTTCACCCTCTTTACTTTTTTCCCACCTCTAGTATTTTCTGGCATTCTTCCCCACAAAACAGTAGTGATGATTATTGATGCAGGAGCATCGCAAATATCAAGCGAGCGTGGAGAAAGCGCAATGTATTTTTGAGCACATGATAAATTGCTTGAAAATCTTTCTGAAGTTGATGTGCTAGATCTTTAATGAAGCCATTTATGCAGGAGCGCCTTTGTATATTGTATTGGACCTTGATCGATTCGCTCTCGTCCTTAGTAGATAGGAGGCATTTAAAACTAGTTAATGCAGGTAGATAGGATTTTAATTCATAGATTAGACAATTTTAGAAAGAAGGAGGGAAAATGGATATAGACACCCTCATTGTACATTGTAACATTATTCATGCATAGTTGAAGCAGGAAGAGCACAGGAGAATAGCAGAGAGTTGTAGAAGAACATCCATGTATAGATCTTGAATTAATAGAAGAAGTTGATTCAAATCCATGGTTTTGTGTCGATTCTTTGTTTGTTGATGTTAATGATGTGCTCATGAGTGTTTTCTTTCCTGTTATGCGTTTGCTTTGTTGATGTGTATGTGATTTCATATTTATCCTTGAAATCTGAGGGAAGAAGAAATGAGTTTCAATTGTTTCTCTATCTGAGTGAGGATTCCTGCAAGGAGTGCAGTCGAAAAACATCCACAAGGAGTGCGTTGATGGAGGCTCAGGTAGTTTAACTCTTGTTCTCAGAAGGGAAATTAGGTTGCTGGAGCCATGCCAGGAGGGCACAGGCTAAGGGAGAGTCTCAGTTATGAATCTGAGAAGAAACTTTGAAGGAATACTGCTGCAAGTGTGCATAGAGTCGGAAGAAACCCAAACACTTGAAGTGTTTACAGGTTGCCGCAAGGAAGGCGTGCAAAGGGTTCTCTTCTTCTAAGAGACTAATAAGTTGGAGAAAGCTCAAGAGGGATAAAACCTTCAGAACCTAAGGAAGGATAGCACAGAGAGTTCGTGCCGTGGAGCATCTAAAATCAGTGTTGCAGGGTTGTGCGCAGGAGGATGAGTGAGCACAGAGGAACATTTGGTTATTATTCAAAGAAATCCTCAAGGAGAAAGAAGTTGACGGTCACGATCTCATGGAAAGGATCCGTGAAATCCCGTTAGACGTTGGATCCGCCAAAGAAGCGAGGAGGTTATGATCGTGTTCGGAGGTTAAGCCCAGGAAGATCACGAGTGTAGGATCGTGGTTGGGTTAATCGTCAGCCGTTCGATCAGGCAGAATTTACGCTGGGGCTAAGTCCTGGTGAGCAGAAGAAAGTCCTGAAGAGGCATCGGGATATTGGAGCATTGGGGTTTCAGAATTCTAGAGACTCGAGACCTTTCAAGTCTTAAAACCCCGAGAAGAAGTCTTAGCCATGGATCTCAGGGCGGACATGTGTTGGAAGATCCAAGAGGAGTTGGGGTTCGGCATTTCAGGAATCCTGAGGACAAAGAAATTGTTACATCAAGAATCACGATCCCGCGATGTATGAAAAGGCGATGAGGAGATAGTGACATGGGAGAGTCAAACCTCACGTGCATCGGGAATCGGTGTTTTGTGATTCTTGGGAATCATAGCAGTGGGAATCACAAAATTCTGAAATGCGATTTCCCGACGGGAATAAAGAGTGGGCCATGAGGGAAGTCGACGTGGAGGACAGGTCGTGTACCACATCGGAGTTCGGGAAAAGGTAAGTCCCGAAAACTTTGGTATTAGGATTCGCGATCTCGCGAAGTCCAAAGTCCCAATGAGGAGGTCGTTCATCGGTGTTTGAGTCATCGGGATATCAGGGATCCTGGTGACAAGTTGTTTGTTCATTTTGGAATCGCGAACCGTGAAACCTCGATGGGAATATGACTGCAGTCATATAGGGAGCAGTCGCGTGGATCAAAGGCTTAGCCGGGGAGGCTAAGGCGGCAGAGGAGTATATCGGGATTCAGGTTTTGGTAAAGTGAAGTGTTTGAGCATCATGAGTGCCAAATTCCCGACAGGAGAAACTCCGATAGGGACGTGAAAGGTCAACGTTGACTTACGTTGGGGTTTGGGGTTTTGAAAATCCAAAAACACTCGACTACAGGATTTGTGAAACTGCGAAGTTCGATTTCCCGATCGATTAAGGGAGATCTTTCGGAGAACTGTTGTGGGTGTAGAAAATCCCCGATAGGGAATTTGAAGAGCTTTTGAGTTCTTCGAGCCAAGGAAGGAAAAGGTCCTGTGAGTGGATGTGCCTGAGGGTGCACCTGCGTCAAGTGGTATCAGAGCTTATTTCTTGTCTGTATATTTCAGGCAAGAGAGGCAAGAGATAAAGAGCACTCTGATACATGTCAAGAGGTATCAGAGCAAGAAAATTTCTTTGCTTTCTGTAGAAGAGAAGAGGAGAATTCTCCATGTCACCAAGGAGAGATAGACAGTCACCTAACCCAGAGGATAGGGAAGTGCAGAGAAGAAGAGGCAAGCAGATAACTGATCCAGCCATTGAGAGACAGATGAGAGACCTACAAGCGAGACTCGAGGACATAGAGACAACGCAAAGAAGCACAGCTAGTGCAGGGGATCTGAGTGATTCCGACAATGAAGTTGAAGTTGAACATGAGGAAGAAGTTGCAGCAAAGGATGCATCCAATGAATGACTAATCAAAGCTATTGCGCAGATGGGTTCAAAAACAAAGATGGAAATTCCATCTTATGAAGGGAATCTGGATGTAGAGGAGCTTCTATACTGGATTAGAGCTCTGGATACATACTTCGATTATGAAGATGTCGAAGAGGATAAGAAAGTCAGGCATGCTGTCACGAGACTGAAGGGACACGTAGCATTATGGTGGGACGAGCTACAAGCAGATAGACGCTGCAAGGGCAAGCAGAAAATTAAAAGTTGGGATCGAATGGTTGCAAAGATGAAGGTAAAGTTCATCCTAAGAGATTATCAAATCACTCTGTTTAGGAGGATGCAGAACTTGAGACAGAAGCTGATGACAGTGAAAGAATACACAGAGGAATTCTATCGACTGAATATTAGGGTAGGTCATCGGGAGATCGATGATGAGAAAGTTGCCAGGTATATGAATGGCCTGAGATACGATATCTAGGACGAGATGAGCATGGTAACCATCTGAACGGTGGAGGATGCTTATGAGATGACTTTGAAAGATGAAGAGAAGTTGAGCTGTAAGAAAGGTCAGTGAGGCCGAGGCAGAAGCCAGCCCAGAGGTAAGTCAGTTACCCAGGACAAATACCAGAAGCCCAAGGAGGAATGGAAGAAACCTCAGACTCATGCAGAGAGAGGTGGAACCTCACAACAGGGGCCATATGTTGAACAGAGAGGGTAGCATACTAAGCAGAGAGGAGGGTATGCCAATAAAAATATATATCCTCGTACCAGAGGCAGAGGAAGAGGAAGAGGTGGAATAATCACAAGCTTCACATGCAGAAAGAATGGGCACAAGTCTTACGAGTGTCCAGAGAAAAAGAAGGACATTGGAGAAGCTCACATCACTGAGGCACAGAGGCGTGATGTTGAGGTGGAATATGCAGAAGGCAGAAGGTCATTAATGATGCGTAAGGTTCTCTTAACACCTGAGAAGGAGGTGGAAGACTCATCTCAAAGAATCATACTTTTCAGGAATGCTTGCAAAACCAAGGACATTGTATGCAAGGTTATCGTGGACAGTGGTAGCACAGATAATCTCGTTTCAACCGAGATAGTAGAGAAGCTGGAGCTGGAGACGACTGATCACCCGAGTCCATACAAAGTTTCATGGCTACAGAAGGGACATCAGGTAAATGTCACTAAACAGTGTTTAGTTGAATTCAAAATAGGAGGTTATAATGATAAGATCTTATGTGATGTCATTCCTATGGATGTATGTCATCTATTGCTGGGTCGACCATGGCAATATGACAGGAACGTAATTCATGATGGGAAGATGAATACATACACCCTAGAGAAGAATGGGAGGACACACATGTTGCTTCCGATAAAGGATAAGGAAGTGAAGCTGAAAGTAAGAAATACTGTACTTCTCATGAGTGGGAAGGAACTTCTTATGAAGGTGAAGAAGAAAGAAGATCCACAATTCTTTGTGGTCAGGAAACCAAGGATTGTTATGACTAGCACAAGAGTGGATGATCTACCAGAGGAGATTTAGGAACTACTGGAAGAGTTCACTGACATCGTGGTGGATGAATTACCTCGTTCATTGCCACCGATGAGGAGTGTGAGTCATCATATAGACCTCATACCAGGAGCTAGTTTTCCAAATAAAGCCGCGTACAGATTGACACCGCAGGAGAATGACGAGGTTAAAAGGCAAGTCCAGGAGCTGCTAGACAAAGGATTGGTCAGGGAAAGTTTGAGCCCGTGTGTCATTCCAACAATACTCAGTCCGAAAAAAGATGGAGGCTGGAGGATGTGTACCGATTCGAGGGCGATCAATAAGATAACTATCAGGTACAGGTTTCCATTGCCAAGGATGGATGATTTAATGGATTGCTTAAGTGGAGAAAAATACTTTTCGAAGATTGATTTAAAAAGCAGATATCACCAGATTCACATGAGGGAAGGTGATGAGTGGAAAACAACATTCAAGACAAATGAAGGATTGTATGAATGGCTAGTCATGCCATTTGGCTTGATGAATGCGTCGAGTACCTTTATGAGGTTGATGAATGAAGTCCTGAAGGATTTCATCAGAAAATTTGTCATCGTATATCTGGATGATATACTGATTTTCAGTAAGATAGAGGCTGAACATCTGAAGCATTTGTCCATTGTGATGAAGAAGCTACAGCAGGAGAAGTTGTTGATAAACATGAAGAAATCCTCATTTATGAAGACAGAGCTCATTTACTTGGGTATTTTTATTTTGGCGAATGAGTTAACGATGGATCCAGATAAGGTAGATGTAATCAAGAATTGGCCATCACCACGGAACATATTTGAGGTGAGGAGTTTTCATGGACTGGCTAGTTTCTACCAAAAGTTCATCAGGAATTTCAGTGGAATTAGTGCAGCGATGATGGATACAGTGAAGAAGCGACATAAGTCTTTTCATTGGACAGAAGAAGCTGAAAAGAGTTTCAATCTGTTGAAAAGGAAGATCATGGAACAACCGGTTCTAGTGTTGCCGGATTTCCAGAAGACGTTTCAAGTAAAATGTGACACAAGCGGGTTTGCCATAGGAGCGGTCTTGAGTCAGGAGGACAAACCAATTGCATATTTCAGCAAGAAGTTGAATGAGGCAAAAGAAAAGTACTCCACGTATGATAGGGAATTCTATGCCATCATACAGGCATTGAAAAAATGGAGGCACTATTTGATTCCAAGGGAATTTGTTTTATATGGTGATAACCATGCATTACAATTTGTGACTCAACAGGAAAAGTTGAATCAAAGGCATGTTAAGTGGGTCAAATACATGTAGAATTTCACTTTTGTAATTAAGAATATTTCGGGTATTGCTAACAAAGTGGTTGATGCTTTGAGAAGGAAATGTTTGTCGATGCAGGAGTTCAAAGTCAGGACGTTAGGCTTTGATGATCTCAGGGACATGTATGCAAATGATCCAGATTTTAAGGAAGCGTATGCAGCAGCTGAGAATCCAGTTCTTAGAGATAGAAGCCCTTGGACAGACTATATGATCCAAGAAGGATTGTTGTTCAGAGGAAATCAATTGTGTATACCGAATTTCTCCATGAGGGAGAATCTGTTAAAGGAGAAACATAGCGGAGGATTGGCTGGACACTTCGGTCATGATAATAAATTCATGAAGCTAAGCGAGTCATACTTTTGGAAAGGGATGCGGTCAGAGGTCAGAAGGTTTGTGGATAGATGCAGGATTTTCCAGCATTCAAAGGGAAGAAAGCAGAATGCACGATTCTATCAACCATTACCCATACTTGAGAGGCCATGGGATGAAATCAGCATGGATTTCATATTGGGATTGTCGAGGATGCAAAGAGGATTTGATTCGATCTTTGTGGTAGTGGATAGGTTTTCCAAGATGGCACATTTTATCCCATGCCAGAAAACTAGTGATGCGACTCACATCACAAATCTGTTTTTCAAAGAGGTCGTTCGACTTCACGGCTTACCCAGAAGTATAGTTTCGGACAGAGATACAAAATTCATGGGACATTTTTAGAGAACAATGTGGAAAAATATGGGGACAAACTTGATGTTTATTTCTGTGTATCATCCTCAGATAGATGGACAAATAGAAGTGGTGAACAAAAGTCTAGGAGATTTGCTGAGAAGCTTGGTAACTAAGAACCATAGCCTGTGGGATAGTATATTGCCACAGGTAGAGTTCGCATATAATGACTCTGTGAATAGGAGCACAGGCCAGATTCCATTTCAGATTGTGTATGGCATACAGCCGAGAGGATTTTCTGAATTGAGGGATTCGAAACAGACTGCAACTAGGAGCGCAAGCGCTGAAGAGTTCGCAGAGGCAATGAAAGAACTTCACGGCCAGGTGAAGCAGCGACTGCTGGAGTCAAGTCACGAGTATAAGCATAGAGCCGACCAGCGGAAGAGACAACTTCAGTTCGAGGTTGGTGAATTAGTTCTAGCACATTTGAGGAAAGAGAGGTTCCCAAGGGGAACATACAATAAATTGAAAATGAATAAAATCGGGCCATGTAAGGTCTTGAATAAATTGGGGGAAAATGCTTATGAGATCGAGTTACTGGATGGAATCGGAATATCTCCGACATTCAATGTCGTAGATTTATATCCATATAAAGCTGAGGAAGCAGGAACAGAAGGTGAACAACCAAGGGTTCAGTGGCAGAAGAAGATGTCGATTGCAGATAAGCCACAGATGGAATGCATACTGGACAAGAGGGTCAGTAAGAAGACCGGGAGGAAAGAATACTATGAGTATCTGATCAAATGGAAGGGCCATCCAGTGGAAGATACCAGCTGGGAGAATGAAGCAGAGATTCTGAAGCATGGATATACCGTGCAGGAGCTCATGGGTAGGATCCCATGAAATTTTTCAAGCGAGGGAGTATGATGCAGGAGCATCGCAAATATCAAGCAAGCGTGGAGCAAGCGCAATGTATTTTTGATCACATGATAAATTGCTTGAAAATATTTTTGAAGTTGATGCGCCAGATCTTTAATGAAGCCATTTATGAAGGAGTGCCTTTGTATATTGTATTGGAACTTGAGTGATTCGCTCTCGTCCTTAGTAGATAGGAGGCATTTAAAACTAGTTAATGCAGGTAGATAGGATTTTAATTCATAGATTAGACAGTTTTAGAAAGAAGGAGGGAAAATGGATATAGACACCCTCATTGTACATTGTAACATTATTCAGGCATAGTTGAAGAAGAAAGAGCAGAGGAGAATAGCAGAGAGCTGTAGAAGAACATCCATGTATAGATATTGAATTAATAGAAGAAGTTGATTCAAATCCATGATTTTGTATCGGTTCTCTGTGTGTTGATGTTAATGATGTGCTCATGAGTGTTTGCTTTCCTGTTATGCATTTTCTTTGTTGATGTGTATGTGATTTCATATTTATCCTTGAAATCTAAGGGAAGAAGAAATGAGTTTCAATTGTTTCTCTATCTGAGTGAGGATTCCTGCAAGGAGTGCAGTCGAAAAACGTCCGCAAGGAGTGCGTTGACGGAGGCTCAAGTAGTTTAACTCTTGTTCTCAGAAGTGAAATTAGGTTGCTGGAGCTGTGCCAGGAGGGCATGGGCTAAGGGAGAGTCTCAGTTGTGAATCTAAGCAGAAACTTTGAAGGACTGTTGTTGCACGTGTGCGCAGAGTCAGAAGAAACCCAAACACTTGAAGTGTTTGCAGGTTGCCACAAGGAAGGCGTGCAAAGGGTTCTCTTCTTCTAAGAGACTGATAAGTTGGAGAAAGCTCAAGAGGGATAAAACCTTTAGAACCTAAGGAAGGATAGCACAGAGAGTTCGTTCCATGGAGCATCTAAAATCAGTGTTGCAGGGTTGTGCGTAGGAGGACGAGTGAGCACAGAGGAACATTTGGTTATTATTCAAAGAAATCCTCAAGGAGGAAGAAGTTGATGGTCAGGATCTCATGGAAAGGATCCATGAAATCCTGTCAGCCGTTGGATCCACCAAAGAAGAGAGGAGGTTATGGTTGTGTTCAGAGGTTAAGCCTAGGAAGATCACGAGCGTAGGATCGTTGTTGGGTTAATCGTCAGCCGTTCGATCAGGCAGAAGTTGTGCTGGGGCTAAGTCCTACTGAGCAGAAGAAAGTCCCGAAGAGGCATTGGGATATTGGAGCATCGGGGTTTCAGAAGTCTAGAGACTCGAGACCTTTCAAGTCTCGAAACCCCGAGAAGAAGTCCTAGCCATGGATCTCAGGGAGAACACATGTTGGAAGATTCGAGAGGAGTCAGGGTTCAGCATTTCGGGAATCCCGGGGACAAAGAAATCATTACATCAAGAATCGTGATCCCGTGATGTCCGAAAAGGCGATGAGGATATAGTGATGTGGGAGAGTCAAACCTCACGTGCATCGGGAATCGGTGTTTTCTGATTCTTGGGAATCATAGCAGTGGGAATCGTGAAATTCTGAAACACAATTTCTCGATGGGAACAAAGAGTGGGCCACGGGGGAAGTCGGCGTGGAGGACAGGTGGCGTACCACTTTGGAGTTCAGGAAAAGGTAAGTCTCGAAAACTTTGGTATTAGGATTTGCGATCCCGCGAAGTCCGAAGTCCCAACGAGGAGGTCGTTCATTGGTGTTTGAGTCATTGGGATATTAGGGATCCCGGTGACAAGTTTTTTGTGCATTTTGGAATCGCGAACCGTGAAACCCCGATGGGAATATGACTGCGGTCATATAGGGAGTGGTCGCGTGGATCAAAGGCTTAGCCAGGGAGGCTAAGGTAGCAGAGGAGTATATCGGGATTCGGGTTTTGGTAAAGCGAAGTGTTTGAGCATCGTGAGTGCTGAAATCTCGACAGGAGAAACTCCGATAGGGACATGAAAGGTCAGCGTTGACTTACGTGGGGGTTTGGGGTTTTGAAAATCCAAAAACACTCGACTACAGGATTCACGAAACTGCAAAGTCTGATTTCCCGATTGATTAAGGGAGATCTTTCGGAGAACTATTGTGAGTGTAGAAAATCCCCGATAGGGAATTTGAAGAGCTTTTGATTTCTTCGGTCCAAGGAAGGAAAATGTCCTGTGAGTGGATGTGCCTGAGGGTGCACCTGCGTCAATTATCTTATAAAATTGAGTGGTGTAATAGAATATCTATTATATTATTCGAATGCAATTGACATATGAAAATAAATATGTTTTTCTCTTGACAATAACACCTTATACCTTTTATGAACTGTCATTGTTATAGAAAAATTGTTGCGACATATCTAAAATGCAATATATTTATTATTTTTTTTCATCGGAATTCCGACGACAGTTGACCAAGTCAATGTTGACTTAGTCAAATAGTGGGTGACCATTTAAAGAGAGAAACGACTAGAAATATTATTGTCGGTAGTGAGACAAGACTAGAGATATCGTCAGTATTGAGATATCCTCAATATTGAGATGAATATAGAGCAACCGTCAGAATTGAGACACATCTAGAGGTTTCCATCGCAAGTTCGATGAATGTAGATAGGATTGCAAAAAAAATGAAAAATTTAAATATTTATCTTGTTCGTACCGTCGAAAGTTTTTCAATATGTAGTAGTGAATGCCTTGCCTTGCCAAGCCATGGTATGGTATTGTATGCCTTTCCTTGGTATGGTATGGTATGCCTTGCCATGGTATGGTATGGTATGTCTTTCCTTTCCTTGCCATGGTATGGTATGGTATGCCTTGCCTTGCCTTTCCAAACCATGGTATGGTATGCCTTGCCTTTCCTTGCTTTGCTATGGTATGGTTACTGGTATGGTATGTTATGTCTTTCCATGCCATGCCTTTCCTTTCCTTGCCATGGTATGGTATGGTATGGTATGCCTTGCCATGCGATGCCATGCCTTGCCTTGTCTTTCCTTGCCAAGCCATGGTATGGTATTGTATGGTGTACCTTTCCTTGGTATGGTATGGTATGGTATCCTTGGCATGGTATGGTGAGGTATGGTATGGTATGCCTTGCCTTGCCATGACATGGTATGGTATGATATGGTATCCTTGGAATGGTAAGGTATGATACATTTTATTACATTTATGTCATAATTTTCATTCCTTTAGGGCTATCATGTATTGAATAGTGTAGGGTTGTCATGTTTCATCTTGCATTTTTTATCTAAAACCTATTTTAAGCTTGCATTTTTATCCCACTTTCATTTAATGATTACTTGTTTTAAGGGTTGTTATACTTTTCCTTGTAGTGCCTTGCCTTTCCATGACATGCCTTGCCATGCCATGCCTTACATTTCCTTGCCTTTCCATGCCATTTCCTTGCCTTGTCATGCCTTGCATTTCCATGCCATACTTTTCCATGCCAGGCCTTGCCTTTCCATGCCATTCCTTTCCATACCATGCCTTTCCATGCCATGCCTTGGCATACCATGCCTTTCCATGCCATGCTTTTCCATCCCATGCTTTGCCTATCCATGCCATTCCTTTCCATACCATGCCTTGCCATGCCATGCCTTACCATACCATGCCATTCCTTCACTTGCCATGCATTTTCTTCACTTTCCATTCCTTGCATTGCATCCACTTTCCATGCCATACCATTTCATGCCTTGACTAAATTAACAAGTTTAATATGTAAATGAACAAGATTAGTACATACAAATTGCAATCAAAGGATTCATTAAGCATGTAATTCTACAACTTTTTATCCCATATATATTATATAAAAGTACTTGCATGAGAATTGCAATGTCATAACATAAGATATCTTTATTCATATGTCTAAGGTATCATATATTTGTCAAACATGGATGATCATAAGTAATATGATTTACCTAGACATAGACCTACACCTACACCTAGAGCTAGACCTTTCCTTGCCTTGCAATATCATGTTGTGCTTAGCCTTTTCATGTGTTTCCTTTGATTTCCTTTTCTTCCCTTGCTTTTCCTTTCCTTGCATTTTCTTCCCTTTCTGTTATGCTGCCTAGTTTGGATTTTATGCCCTCGGATCAAATTGGCCCTTGAGGATATGAGTTGCAACTCATGATAAAACTCAAACCGAGACTCAGATGGATGAACCGTCTATTGCATTGGATCAAAATCACCGAGTTTCATCTAGTGGGGCTCTATCATTGTCATTCCATCCACTGGAAAACCATTTTTTGGAGTATCTATGGCACTAAGGTTTTGATCAATGAGGCATAGTGCAATTTCTGAAGAGGAGGTTCATTTTCAAGAACACTGTGTCACGAATTTATGGGTAGTCTATTCATGTGGTCCTTGGATAAAAAGACTTGTGGGAGCTTACAGAACTCTATTATGCCGCTCAGTTTGTATTTTATTCCCCTAGACCAAATTGGCCACATGTCCCTAAATGGCTCAAGGAGGAGAGTTGCAACTCGCAATAAAACTCAAACCAAGACTCAGATGGATGAACCGTCAATTGCATTGGATCTAGAGCATTAGGTTTCAAATAGTGGGGCCCCTCCGTTGTCATTCCATCCACTGGAAAACCATTTTTTGGAGTACCTATGGAACTAGGTATTTTCTCAATGAGGCATAGTGCAATTTCTTAAGAGGAGGTTGATTTTCAAGAACACTGTGTTAGACATTTGTGGGTAGTGTATTCACATGGGCCTTGGAAAAACAGACTTGTGGGATCTTATGGAACTCCGTTATGCTGCTCGGTTTGGATTTTGTGCCCTTAGACCAAATTGGCCACATGTCCCTAAATGACTTGAGGAGGCGAGTTGCAACTCGTGATAAAACTCAAACTAGGAATCAGATGGATGAATAATAAGTTGCATTGGATCTGGAGCACTAGGTTTCATCTAGTGGGGCCCCTCTGTTGTCATTCTATCCACCAGAAAACTGTTTGTTGGAGTATCTACGGCACTAGGGTTTTTCTTCATGAGGCATAGTCAATTTATGAAGAGAAAGTCAATTTTCAAGAGCACTGTGTCGGGCATTTGTGGGTAGTGTAGTCATGTGGTACTTGGCCAAACAAATTTGTGGGAGATTACAGAACTCCATTATGACACTTTGTTTGGATTTTATTTCTCGGGACTAAATTAATCACATGTACCTAAATGGCATGGGAAGGCATGGAAAGACAAGGCATGGGAAGGCATGGAAAGGTAATGCATGGTAAGGCATGACAAGGCATGTCAAGGAAAGGCATGGAATAGGAAGGCACAAAAAGGAAAGGCAAGGAATGGGAAGGCATGGGAAGGCATGGAAAGGCAAGGCATGTTAAGGCATGACAAGGCAAGGAATGGGAAGGCATGGAAAGGAAATGCAAGGAATGAGAAGGAAAGGCAAGTCAAGACAAGGCATGGCATGGAAAGGAAAGGAAAGAAAATGCAAGGCAAGGAATGGAAAGGCATGGGAAGGCATGGTGAGGAAAGGCAAGGTAAGGCATGGCATGGTATGGTAAGGAAAGGAAAGGAAAGGCATGGGAAGGCAAGGCAAGGCATGCGAAGGCATGGGAAGGCAAGGAAAGACATGGAAAGGAAATACAAGGCAAGGCAAGTCAAGGCATAGCAAGGAAAGCCAAGGCAAGTGAAGGCATGGAAAGGAAAAGCATTGAAAGGAAAGGCATGGCATGGCAAGTGAAGGAAAGTGAAGGCATGTGGAAGCAAGGCAAGGCAATGGAAGGAATGACATGGGAATAGATGGAAAGTAAAGGCATGGGAAGTAAAGTCAAGGAAAGGCAAGTCATGGGAAGAAAATGCATGCCAAGGTAAGGCAAGGAAAGTGAATGAATGGCAAGGAAAGACAAGGTAAGGCAAGGAAAGGCAAGTGAAGGAATGTCAAGGCAAGGAAAGACATGGAAAGGAAATGCATGGAATGGAAAGTGAAGGAAAATGAAGGCATGGGAAGGCATGGAAAGGCAATGCATGGAATGGAAAGTGAAGGAAAATGAAGGCATGGGAAGGCATGGAAAGGAAATTCAAGGCATGGCATGGGAAGGCATGGGAATGCATGGAAATGAAATACATGGGAAGGAAAGTAAATCCAAGGCATGGGAAGGAAAGTAAATCCAAGGCATGGTATGACATGGCATGACATGGAAAGTGAAGGAAAGTTAAGGAAAGTTAAGGCAAGTAAAGGCATGGCATGAGAAGGCATGGAAAGGAAAGGCATGGGAAGGAAAGACAAGGAAAGGAAAGCCATGGGAAGGAAAGTAAAGTCATGGAAAGGCAAGGCATAACATGGAAAGTGAAGGAAATTGGCATCAAGTAAAGGAAAGGCAAGGCAAGGAAAGGAATGGCAAGGAAAGGCATGGGAAGGAAAGGCAAGGAAAGGAAAGACATGGGAAGGAAAGGCATGGAAAGGAAAGGAAAGGAAAGTGAAGGCATGGAAAATCAAGGAAATTCATGGCAAGGATAGGCATGGGAGGGCATGGCATGGCAAGGAAAGTGAAGGCATGGAAAGGAAAGGAAAGGCATGGCAAGGCAAGTCTAGCATGGTAATGCAAGGCATGGCATGGAAATTGAAGGCAAGTGAAGGAAAGGAAAGGCATGGGAAGGCATGGGAAGGAAATTCATGGCAAGTCAAGGCAATGCAAGGCATGTCATGGCATGGCATGGCATGGAAAGTGAAGGCAAGTGAAGGAAATGTGAGGCAAGGGAAGTCATGGCATGGGAAGGCATGGCAAGGCAAGTCATGGCAAGGAAAGGCATGGGAAGGCAAGGAAAGGTAAGGAAAGGCATGGAAAAGAAATAAAAGGTAAGGCAATTGAAGGCATGGAAATTCAAGGCAAGGCATGGAAAGGCATGGCATGGGAACACAAGGAAAGACAATGAAAGGCAAGGCAAGGCATGGCAAAGAAAGACATGGGAAGGCATGACATGGAAAAGTAAGGAAAGGAAAGTAAAGGGATGTAAAGGCAAGGAAAGGCATGGAAAGGCAAGGAATGACATGGCAAGTGAAGGAAAAGAAAGGCAATACAAGGCATGGCATGGGAAGACATGGAAAGGTAAGGCATGGGAAGGCATGGGAAGGAAAGGAAATTCAAGGCATGGAATGGAAAGGTAAGGCAATGCATGGCATTTCAATGCAAGGCAAGTAAAGGAAGGGAAAAGCAAGGAAATGCAAGGCATGACATGGCGTGGCAAGGAAATACAATGCAAGGAAAGGAAAGGAATAACATGACAAAGAAAGGCAATGCAATGGAAGCAAGGAATGGCATGTCAAGGAAAGGAAATGTAAGGCATGGCATGCACAGGCAAGGAAATACAAGGACAAATATAACAACCCTTAAAAAAAATCATTAAATGAAAGGGGGCCAAAAATGCAAGCTTAAACTAGGGTTTAGATAACAAATGCATGCTGAAATGCAATATGGCACATGACAACCCTACAATATTCAAGACATGACAAGCCTAAAGCGATGAAAATTATGACACAAATGTAACAAAAAGGTGTCAATATGTATTCCTAGGGTTTAATTGCAAGGTATGGCAATGTTTTTTTTTTTATTCTTGTTTCATTGAAATATTTTTTTTTTTATTCTTTGTTATGTTTCTTTTTTTGTTATTTTTTCTTTTTTTTGTTATTTTTGCTATTCTTGTTTGATGGCAAGGCAAGGCAAGGCATGGCATGGGAAGGTGATTCAGATTATTTTTGGAATGAAATGATAGCGTAAATATAATAAATAAATGTAAAGAGATATATCAATAACATAACAGAGATATAACCATAAAAATATAGATACCGTAATACACAATTTCTATTAATGATCAAAATGTACAAAACTGTAGAAATATAGAGTGAAAGACTCGCTAGAATGGTGGAATCTTATCTCTGAGAAGAGATGTGATGGATACTAACATTCGCAAGAAAATGATTGTTACAATGAGTATGCAACAGCATTTTTATCATAAAGAAAATCCAAAACCCTAATCCTAGAAGATGAAAATCCAACAATTTTGTGGACCCCATTTTGGGTAGTTTGGCGTATCAACTTCCCAGGGGCATAACTTTGGTATACAATATTTGTTTGGGGTGAATGATAGCTCATTGGAAAGGTATCAATGAGGAAATTCATTTTGGGGGCTCAATCAAAGCCTTTGGCCATCATTAAGGTGTCTGGTCATGAAAAAACATTGTTTAGGCCCTCAAAATGGCCTTGGAAGTTTAGGAACCAAAAGACTTCTAAAAATAGTAAATTGCCAATGAAATATTTTGAGCCAATTGGAATAGGTGGGTGGCCACCGAGAAACTCTTGGATAAATCCTCCCTCCTTAGGAAGAAATGGTTTCCATTTCATTGAGTTCCTGGGGAAGAGGGGAAAGCGTTTGTTGAATATGAATCTTGGTGATTTGCTTGACTTGCTGGAGAAGTCACGATGCTTAGCTTGTTGAATACTATCAAGAACATGTTGCTAACGGGGTTGAATATGTTCAACCAACCTATTGTATCTTTTATTGACTAGGAAGTGTGTAGTTACCATTGTAGGTGCATAAATAATATCTGCTTTTTCTTCTGCAATATGCTTATGTTGGAAAGAAAGGTCTTGGGCCAAGGCTGTAGTGGTTGCAGCATTCTTTTTTTCACCTTTTGAACAGATTGTGAATAGGTTGAATTTTGTAGTATGATAGATTACCTTGCGATACTATTTTGGTGGGACAGTAGTTAGAGCTACCTTTGGTATCCTGTAGAGATGACCCCCCAAAGTAACAATGACACTACGGAGTCAAGACTCATAAATAACATGGTGCTTCTACATATATGGTTGGCCCAAAAGAACATCAAATACATCCAATAGGGAAACATCACATAATACATCATCCTTGAAGGGTTGGATGTTGTATGACAATCGACATTGTTGGTTGACACAAAGATCATGTCCCTAGCAAAGCCACCTAATGTTGTAAGGGTGTGGTGTTGTCGACAATCCCAATTGTTTGACGACCTCTATTTAGATGGGGTTCTTCTAGCTTCCTCTATCAACAATAAAATGCAGCGGGGTCCCCTTCACCCATATCTGTGAATGAAAAAGGCACTCCCCCTCTTCAAGATCTGCTGGTTCTTCTCGTTGAATTGTTGCAGTCACAACAGTAGCAGTGGGGTATACATTGATGATCTGTTTTCTCCCATTATTTTTTTAATCATATTTTGGATCCCTTTTTTTGATATCATCCACCAATTATTTTTTTGAGTGACATTCATCAGTGTTGTGCCAGGGGATTTTGTGGAAATTGCACCACTTTCCAATGTCCTTGTTCATCTTTCTGTTACCCTTCTTTTCCTGTGGCTTGGATTGGTTTTCTGGAGGATTGTTGTTATGCCCATCTTTACCATACTTTGGTTGTTAGGATTTGTAGACCCGAACTCCCATTTGTTCTAGTGCCTAAATTTCTACTTGATTTTGACAGCATATTGATATGCAATTTCTAGTGATGAGATGTCCAGGAAATCCATTTCGGTTTGGATGTACCTATGTAGAGCCTTGTGGTATTTCATAACTAGATGTTGCTCATAGTATTTGATACTCATCTTGGTGCGCAAGGTATTGAAATTATTTTTGAACTCCAACACTGTTTGGCCCCTCTCTTGCCGCAATGTGGTCCATCTCATGTACTGGTCATCATAGTTACCAACAGGGTAATATTGTTCCTTGACCGCATCCACAAAAAAATACCAAGTGGGCTCGACCCCATATATTCCATACTCCTCTGTGGAACTTTTCTCCCAATAATTTTTCCACCAAAATTTTACATGGGGGAGATCCTTAAGGATTGAGAAGGTGATATTTTCCCTATCGAAAAAATTGTGAACAAAGAAATAACCTTCTAGCATATTTAACCATTTTTCTAGGGAATCCATGTCTATTTGACCTTCAAATATGAGAATATAAAAATTAACTTGTACCTTGAAATGAGAGGTTCCTAGAAAGTGGCTGCTTGATGAATATATTCCTATTGTTATCAGCAGGCATTGAAGGATGTGGGAAAAATTCTCCATCATTTCGTCCCTCTTTCTCATGAGAGCTTGCTCAAGCAACAAATTAATAGAATATTCTTCTTTGTCATTTTTATTTTCTTCCTCCATGGAGGGTTTCTTGGGCATGCGATATAAATTGTTCTCAAGAGAGACAATATCAAAATCAAACTTGCTATTCTCGGACCTCATTGGGGACATGCACTTAAAAATGATCAAGAGCAGCCTGCTCTGATACCACTGATCCAGATTATTTTTTGAACGAAATGAGAGCGTATATATAATAAATAAATGTACATAGATATATCAATAATATAACAGAGATGTATCAGAGATATAACCATAAACAAAGAGATACAATAATACACAATTTCTATTAATGAGCGAAATGTACAAAACTGTAGAAATATAGAGTGAAAGACTCGCTAGAATGGTGGAAGCTCATCCCTGAGAAGAGTTGTGACAGATACTCACATTTGGAAGAATATGATTGTTACAATGAGGCTCCAAAGGCATTTTTATCATAAATAAAATCCAAAACCCTAATCCAGGAAGATGAAAAGCTAACAGTTTTGTGGACCTCGTTTTGGGTAGTTTGGTGTATCAACTTCTCGAGGGTGTAACTTTGGCATATGATCTATGTTTGGGGTGCACGATAGCTCATTGAAAAGGTATCAGTGAGGAGCTTCATTTTTGGGGTTAAATTAAATCTTTTGGATTTCATTGAGGTGCCCGATTGTGAAAAACATCATTTAGGCCCTCAAAATGACCTTGGAAGTTTAGGAATCGAAAAACTACTAAAAATAGTAAATTTCCAATGAATTATTTTGAGCCAGTTGGAATGTTTGGTGGTCACCGAGATCCTCCTAGATCATAAGGCATGGAAAGGAAAGGAATGGGAAGGAAAGGCAAGGCATGGGAAGGCAAGGCATGGGAAGGCAAGGAAAGGCAATGCAATGCAAGGTAAGGAAAGGCATGGGAAGGAAAATCAAGGAAAGGCAAGGTAGGGAAAGGCATGGCATGGCATGGTAAGGAAAGGCAAGGCATGGAAAGGAAAGTGAAGGCAAGTGAAGGTAAGGCAAGGCATGGTGTGGTAAGGCAAGGCAGGGAATGGTAAGGTAAGGCAAGTTATGGCAAGGAAGCTGAATACAAGTGAAGGAAAATAAATTAAAGGAATGGAAAGGAAAGGCATGGCATGGAAAGGTATGGCATGGCAAGTGAATGAAAGACAAGGAAAGGCAAGTTAAGGAAAGGAAAGGAAAGTGAAGGAATGGAAAGGTAAGGTAAGGAAAGGAAAGGCATGGCATGGAAAGGTATATTTTAACAACAGTCAAAATATTTTACATACCAAAATATTTTAAGGCAAGGTATATTTTAAAAACATTCCAAATATTTTAACAATAGTCAAAATGAAGCCAAAATTATTCCTTTTACATACCTATGGTCATTCAAGTAGACCATCAGGATCACTTCTAATATTGATGGTGTCCATTAACTTATCGTTCTCAGAGTAAGGAAAGAAGTATCGTAGCTTTGATGAGTTGTTTCTTGGCATTGTTTGTAGTTGGAGGCTTATACCAATAACCAAGTTTGTAACGTGGTATACAACTTGACCAAGTTTATAATATTGAAATACATAACCCCCTTTATTTTTTGTTCTTTCATCCTATGTCAGATATTCTTCTTTAATAACCATCGACCCAATCAGAAATTCAATGCCTTCAGAGTCTGTTATTGATTGCATGAGGGTCCGCTTTCCCTCTAAGCATCGTTCTGGCCAATATTCAATGCCCCATTCATTATATCTTGGGGAAACCACTATGTATATGTTCCCTACAAGAAATAGAGCACCAAAATGCGAGTCCACTAAATGACCAAAGCATAAAACATTAATGCTAGTTATTCAAAATTTAATAGAAGGAATCAACAAACCTGGCAGTATGAGATCTGAGACACAATCATAATATGTTGAAATACTTGATTGGTCCTCCTCCAAATGGGATATCTGTAGTTATACATTGACCAATGGGGAGTGATACATGATACCATATATCAACATAGTCTGTCGATTCACAACCATCCCATTCATTACCACTATATGGACCACAAAAGAAAGAGAGTTTTCTCGTCCATATTTCAACTATTGCATTGTTTGATGTTTTAACTGAATGGAATCCATGAGTGCCCTAGATTATTTTGCATTCATTCCACTATAATTGATATACATTGACCACCTCCAAAAAATATCTATGTACATGTCCTTTACTGTGTGATTGGTCTTCATGGTTTCCTGTTCCCTCTCCCATTACTGAAGAACATCATTCAACAATGGATTTTGCATCTTGAATGATGGAAGTAGTTATGAACTTCATTTATTTCCTAGGTAATGCTCTTTTAATGCATGCACCTGCTCCATCATGCTCTCCTTTCCCATGTCCTAACTCAGAATAGTTCCAAATGAGTGGTACCTTTAGTTTTTTGTGCAACATACACAACCATTGAAATACATGAGCATTTTTTAATTGGCCTGTGAAACCATCTAACCAAATCCAATGTTGATCCATTTGTATGTTATTCTCCTTAAGGTGATTGTAGAACAACTAAAAATAATGTTGTACATAGTCTAAGTCATGGCACCAATCATCACTTATGTAGAAGTGATACTCTTTCAATATAATTTTTTTTTGTTCATTACTATCTAATCCATGCCCTTATGTGATATGGACCATTAAGTTGACCTGCTTTGAGTGATAATATTGTCTTTGAATCTCATTTTTCGGTTTAAGGGTGTAGTTATGAGTAAAATAAATGACTAATAACACAGTACCAACATGAAATGTATCTCTTCATACTCTAAATGTTTGTCCTACCATCAAGCCACATGGACATGATGAACATAATGTCATGTGTTTTCAATGAAGTCCTTCATGAAGTCACAAACTCATACTTGGGAAGTAACCAATTGTATCTTTTTTCTTTCTTGTCCTCCATAAATATCATATCTCACATATTTTAATCTTTGCAAGGAAACCTCCTTTCTCCCCAATTCATACTCATGGCTTACATGGATGCACTTGCTCAGTAATGTCATTCCACCACACCTAGGGCACGTTCCATATAAGAATGATTTTTGATAAAATGTAAAACCCTATGACCTTATACACAAAATGTTGTGAATAAAGTCTCTAGATGATGTGACGACAATATAACTGAGCATTCCTACAAAAGGGTGTTATGAAAAACACAAAATATGTATATGTGTGTGTGTGTGTGTGTGTGTGTGATAATAATAACCATACTCAATGTGATATCTACAACAACATGTGTTATCAATTGTGTTTATTCGAACATACTAAGGCATTTATGGAAAGATATTTGGCCCAAGTTAAGTGAACTATGTATTGTTCTAAATCTCCCATATAATTATGTCTGTGTAATGTAAATAAAGTGTTTAATATGGGGTTCAGGGTCCCTAGATCCCCTTATCAATTTTAGTACATCTTTTTGGTTGGAAGAAGGCCTAGTGCTCTCATGCAAGAAATCCTGAACTATTCCCTTAGCTGCTCCAATTAACTTCATGTCAGAATGAGGTAGCCTACCAGTGAAGACCCACAAATATGTTGGGCCAGTTGTGTCAAGGCTATCTCGTCTATGAGAATAATTTCTAATGGTTTTGACATTGAATTTCAAGAGGTGAGAATTTTGTTGTAGAAAATGATTTTTTCTCATGATATTGCTAACAATTGATTGTGACAAGACACATTGGGCTGCATTGTGGTCATTAGAGTAAGATTTATTAACAATTATTTTAAAAACATCTACAAGTTTTATAACAATATGATGACTTTTCTCTACACTTTTGACTGTTTTAATGCCTAAAATTCTCCTAACAACAATCAAACTTTTAGATTTTGAAAAAGATAAAAATAATTAACATTTAGAAGCATTGGATTTTGGTTCAAAATATTCTTTAATGATTTTATAAGAGTGATAATGGATAGTACAGTTAGGTAACTTACCTTAAATCGATGATAAACCACTTTCATCGAACTGAATGTATTTAGGAGTTATTCACCACACAATGCTCAATCTAGATAGGGACGATGAACCCCTATTCTGGCACTCTTGACCTCCTTGTTGTGGAGTTAACAATCTTGCAGTTATTTCCCCTTCAATCATTGGCAGATCAACTATGGGAGGAGAGTGGACATGGGATTGACTAGTTTCTGGAACATATGACTGTCCAACAAGAGATTTCACCATAGGAGCTTCTTCACCACAATGTTGTACATCGGTTTCATCTCTAATTTATGTTAGGTTGTTATATTCTTTGCAGTGAAAGTATGGTTGAGGCAGATTGACTAAGGGATGAAGGTTGAGGTGGATCGACAACAATCGAAGGTCTAGGTGGATTGATAGCATGTCGAAGGTCGAGGGAGTTGACCGGGAAAAGTCGAAGTCGAATATATCAATGGAAATTCAACCATCAAGAGGTTGAAGTGTGGGCATCAGACGATCGAATAGAGATCGAATGAAGGCTGACTGGTAGTCGACTGGTAATCCAACTTGGAGTCGACTGTAACAGAATCCCAAGATTTATGGGATTTGTAGCCAATGATATGCATGGATCTGTAACTATTTTTTGGGATCCAATATTTAGGGTTTTTCCTGTTGTAAAGTTGATAAAGAGGTGTGTTGTAAGGCCGTAAAGATTAATGTATAATAACCAGTATTTAGAGAAATCTTTAGATGTAGGTTTTTGGTCATGCATATGTAAGCCAAATTGGCTACAAGTTTGTTCTTGCATAGGAAATAGGGTATAATGTTGATTTTGTCTTAGGTTTGGACTAAGGTTAGACATGTAGCCTTTTATTCATATTGAATAGATAACAAGAGAGAATAACGCTGAAAGGAATGATGGTTTTTCCCAATTAAGGGTTCCAGGGTAAAATCTTGGTGTATTGTGTGATTGCTTCTGCCATTTGTATTCTTGATTAAATTCTTCTTCTCTTTTGCTAGGATTAGTGTGGAAGTGTCTTTCATTTCCTAACATGTGGTGTCATAGCTTAGGTATTCCCTGACAAGTGAGTTATCAGAGAAGTGTTATTCTTTGGTGAGTATATCAGATATTTATTTTCCAATATTGAATTTGAGAACTAAACCCTAGGTACAATAAGATTCGTAAGTCATAAATCATGTTAAATATCGTGATAAATAATGGAAATTAGTTCCAAAATAGAGATAGAAAAATTCAATGGCCAGAATTTTGAGCTTTGGAAGCTTAAAATGGAAGATCTTCTTCTAGATCAAGAACAATGCACATCGATTTGTCCAGGTACTTAGACGACGGGCATGTCGACGAAAGAATGGGAGAAAATTTAAAGAAGAGCAAGAAGTCTAATTCGACTTTGCCTTGCAGATGCAGTGTTGTTGAATGTCTTAGGTGAAGATTCGACCAAGAAACTGTGGGACAAGTCGGGAAACTAATACTAGTCAATATATATGGTAAATAAGTTGTTTCTCAAAAAAACGTTGTCTCTTTAGAGGTTGAGTGATAGAATTTTGGTGATTGAGCATTTAAATGTGTTTAATACCATGTTAATCCATTTATTGTCTATGGATATTAATATCACTTATGAGGAGAAATGTATCATCCTATTATGTTATTTTCTAGAGTCTTGGGATAGCTTACTCATTGCTATTGGGAGTAATACAACCACACTAGCACTAGAGGACGTGGTTGCTTCTCTGTTTTCAAAAGAAATGAGAAGTAATAACATGGAAGGATCGAACAAATATGCTCTAGGAGTGATATTTCGATCTATAGACAGAGATAAAGCCATATTTTTCGGTAGAAAGTTCAATTTGGAGGGTAGATCTAAATCCATGGTTCAATCGACGCAAATATGCTGGAAATATAGTAAAGTTGGGAATTATAAAAAGTATTGTAATTCGAAGGAAATAGAAGTCAATGTTGGATTCGACAAAAAACAATCGACTTAAAGAAAAACAACCTAGGATAAGGGAGGTGGTGTGTACCTAGCATCAACTAGTACACATCCAGATCAAGATGTTTGGTTGATCGACTCAGGAGCATTCTATCATATGACACCACATAAATAATGGTTATTTGGTTATGAATGATATGATGGGGGTGATGTGTTCTTGGGGGATGACTCGACAACCAAAATTGTTGGGCGGGGAAGATTCCGACTGAAACTGTAGTATGGGAGGAAAATAACCCTTCCAAGTGTGTTACACATTTTGGGTTTGGAAATAGAGATGATATCTATCAGCAAGATGAGTGATGCAGGAGTGAATACTATGTTTCAGAAGGATTCATGCAATATGGTAAGAGGTGCGATGGTCTTAATGAAAGGAGTTCGAATTGGTACCTTGTACAAGCTATTAGGGAGTGTTGACTCGAATGGATGCAAAAACATAATTTTTCCTAAAATAGAATCGATTGTCGCTCGACTTGACTCAATTTTGAAACAAATCAACTCGACTTGAGATAAGTCGGTTCAAATTGACTCAAAAAGACATGATGAGATAGACCTGGCCAGGTTATGGCACGAGAGGATGGGACACATTAGATAAATAGGACTTCGAGCTATGCAAATAAAAGGTATGGTCCAAGGTTTTCCTCAATTTGTTTTAGAAGTCAATTTTTGTGAACATTGCATATATGGAAAACAAAGTCGAGTGAGATTCCCATCTGGAGTGACAAGGTCAAATGGGATTCTAGAACTGATGCATAGTGATATGTTTGGCCCGGTTACAGTGCCTTCACTTGGTGGATCCGTGTATTATGTCTCCTTCATAGATGATTTTTCCAGGAAGACATGGATATATTTCCTGAGGAAGAAATCATAGGTTTTCGAGATATTTAAGGAGCTTAAATCTCTTGTAGAAAACTAGACAGATAACAGGATTAAAGTGTTGAGGACTAACAATGGTGGTGAATTCTATGGAAAATAATTTGATCAGCTCTGTAAGTAGTGTGGCATAGAACACAAAAATACCACACCATATACCCCACATCAAAATGGAGTTTCCAAGAGAATGAACAAAATGTTGATGGATAAGGAAAGGATCATGCTTAATGGTGTTGGGCTCGCACAAGAATTCTGGGTGGAGGCAGTTGACATTGCAAGATATCTAGTAAATATGTCTCCTTCATCGACACTAGTCAACACGACTACAAATGAGGTATGTTTTGGTAAGAAGCCTTTAGTGGAACATCTCAAAGTATTTGGCTATGATGCTTTTGTGCATGTTCCCAAGGAAAAGAGGAGAAAGCTAGACAAGAAGGTAGTCAAATGTATTTTCATTGGATATAAATAAGGGGTAAGGATATAAGCTCTGGGATTCTGCATAAAGGAGAACAATTTACAATCAATATGTGGTCTTCAGAGAAGTTGGAGGTAAGTCCGAGCCTGAGGAAGCTATTAAGACTGAGAATAATCCTGATACGGTGAGGATTGAACTGAGGAACAAAGAAGATGATTCAAATGAGTCGACTGAATCTTAGGAAGAGGTGGAACAACTAACTCTGGTGGTAAGGAGGCCATAAAGAATAAGAAAACCAGTTGAGAGGTATAGTCCACCTAACTTCTATTCCTCATTTGTATTAACTGCCATCGATAATGAGTCCAATTCGGTTGGTCAGGCAGTTGACTTGACAAAGGGTAATCTCTGGAAGGACTCCTTGGTTGAAGATATCGAATACTTGTACAAGAATGAGACATGGAAGTTAGTCAAGTTACCTAATGGAATAAATCCCATTGGTAGCAAGTGGGTGTTCAAGAAGAATATGAATGTCACGGGACAAGTCGAGAATTTCAAAGCTCAACTAGTAGCGAAAGGTTATTCCCAAGTCGAGGGAGTCAACATCGGTGAGATTTTTTCCCCTGTTGAAAAACCAACTTCCATTAGAGAACTAATTTCTCTAGATACAACATTTGATCTGGAGATACAAAAAATGGATGTGAAGAAATTTTTCCTACATGGGGACTTGTAAGAAGAAATCTACATGAAACAACCTGAAGGATTTGTAGTAAATGCCAAACAAGAGTTAGTTTGCAAACTCAAAAGATCCCTTTATTGTCTAAAGTAATCGCCAAGGATGTGGTACCATAAGTTTGACACATACATCCTTGGTTTGTGATTTATGAGAAGAAAAGATGATCACTACATATATTCCAGGGAAGAAGGTGGGCATTTCATATATGTAGTTGTGTGTGTCGATGACATGTTGTTGATTGGAAACAACATGGACACAATAAAGGAGGTGAATAAGAAAATATCCTCCAAGTGCCACATGAAAGATCTCAGTGAAACTAACTTCATTATGGGAATGGATATTAAGAGAGATCGAGCCACTAGAAATTTCTGGTTGAATAAGATGAAGTATATTGATACAATTCTAAAATGGTTCAACATGCAAAATTTCAAACCGGGGAAGGTGTCAATTCCTATGGGAGCAAGTATTTCTACTGAACAATTTCCAAAGGCACAAGAAGAAATAGAGTACATGGCATGTGTTCCCTATGAAAGTTTTGTTGGTAGTCTAATGTATGTGATGGTCTGCACTCAACCAGACATTTCCCATGCAGTGGGAGTGTTGAGAAGGTACATGTTAACACTGGGAAAGGAGCACTGTAAATATGTCAAGAGTGTATTTAGGTATTTGTGTGGCACAAAGGACTATGCTATATTCTACCAAGGAAAACCTGGAGGTGACAGTGGTAAAGTAAATGTACATGGATTTGTCGACGTTGTCTAAGATAGAGATCTAGATCGACAGAGGTTGACCAGTGGATATGTCTTCAAAATGTTCATTGGAGCAATAATATGGATGAGTAAGTGACATGCAGTCATAGCCTTGTCAACAACAGAAGTTGAATACATGGCGACTACTCATGGAAGAAAAGAAGCAGTATGGCTTCAAAGGTTGTGTCCAGGAATCAGGTTTGAGTAGAGAGCTATGAAGGTGAGTTGCGACATTCAAAGCATAATATTTCTGGAAAAAAACCATGCTTATCATTTGAAGACTAATTACATTGATGTACAATACCATTTCTTGAGATATATGTTGGAAAGTAACAAGGTGATACTAAAGAAAGTAGACACATTGGAAAAAATAACAGAATCATTGACCAAGTATGTGAGTGTTGTGAGGTTCTCTTGGTGCAGAGAAACAATGGGATTTGTTTCCGTAGTTCTATGCATGAAAGTTCAGGAATCTCATATTTCAGCAAAGAAGACAACAGGTGGGAGAATGCTCGGTTGTTATATTCTTTGCAGTGAAAGTCTAGTCGTGGTATATTGATTGACGGACAAAGGTCGAGGTGGATAGACAATGGTCAAAGGTCAAGGTCGATTGACAACAAGTCGAAGGTCAAGGGAGTCGAACAAGAAAAGTCGAAGTCGAAGATATCGATGACAAGTCAACCATCAAGAGGTTGAAGTGCGGGTGTGAGATGATCGACTAGAGATTGAATGAAGGCCGACTAGTAGTTGACTGGTAATCCAACTTGGAGTCGAATGTAATAGAATCTCGATATTTATGAGATTTGTAGCCAATGATATGCATGGATCTGTAATCATTTTTTGGGTGCCAATATTTAGGGTGTTTCCTATTGTAAATCCTATAAAGAGGCGTTTTGTAAGGTTGTAAAGGCCAATGCAGGTTAATGTATAATAACTAGTCTTAAGAGAAATATTTAGATGTAGGTTGTTGGTCATTCATATGTAAGCCAAATTAACTAAAGGATTGTTCTTGTGCAGTCAAGAGGGTATGATGTCGATTGTGTCTTAGGTGTGGACCAAGTTTATACATGTAACCTTTTATTCATATTGAATAAGACAACAAGAGATAAGAATGCTCAAAGGAATGTTGGTTTTTCCCAGTTAAGGGTTCTAGGGTAAAATATCGGTGTACTATGTGATTTCTTGTGTCAGTTACATTCTTGATTAAATTCTTCTTCTCTTATGCTAGGATTAGTGTGGAAGTGTCTTTCATTTCCTGACAATTTCATCCATTGTATAATCAGCTCCAAGCAAATCCTCCATCATCTAGTCATCTAAAACAAGTTGTCTTGATGAGATATTGTATGGATTTCTCTCTAATGAACTCTTGCACTTTAATTCTAGTGGTGGAGGAGAAACAATAATGACATCTATGCCGCTAGAAATTGTATTTCCCTCTTCTGAAATCCTACGCTTTGACATACACTACTTTTATTTTTCTCTTTCTTCTTCTACCTTTTCTATTGGTTTATTTTTTTCTCGAGGAATTTCTTTCTCGAATTCGTCGGTTCTCCATGTTTAAAGATAAAAATTGTCTTCCAAACACCCACCACAAATTTGTCTTTATATTATGAAATAAGGCACAACCAAGTGGAGAAATTTGTTTTTGTATTACAGAAGGAGAGACATCTAATAATTCCTATTCCACAAGTGGAGAATTTTTTTTTGTCTTTAACTTGTTTCCTTATGTCGTTTGAGGAATACGATATTTTAACCAATCAAAAGTAGTTTTCGGTTATATTCTAGGACTAAAAGGCAGTTCCAACCTAAATAGTATCTGGAAGAAAGCCAACATCCCTTACTATAATCAATGAGGCTATAACAGTGGGGTCATGTGCTTTCAAGTAGCATATATCCTAATCCCATACATGAAACCTTTTATGATACTCCCAAGGATGTTGAAATATATATATATATATATATATATAGATAGATAGATAGATAGATAGATAGATATAGATATAGATATAGATATAGATATAGATATATATGAAAAAACACATAGTGTATATTTTTAAGAAAAATAAATTAAATAATTTTTGTTTAATAAAATTGCATGTATTAAATATATAAATTGCATAACCTTGTTGAGGTAAAGGTTTTTAAGTCCTAGTTAAATTTATTTATTAATTAGAATTTATTTATTCAATTAGAATTTGCATTTTATATATTTTGATAATCAATTTCAATAATTTGATAGTCAATTTTAACAAAAAAAAAAATTGTAAAATTGAAAATGACAAGAAATTAGAAAAGAGATAAATAGTTAATACATTATCCTAAAGGTGGTAGGTGTAGGGGGATTCTTTGTGATCCTGGAGGAAAAACAGTATTTGCCTATGCATGAGATCTTGAACAAGCCACAAATAATCAGTATGAGGCATATGCTTTATAGGGTGGCATCCTTTTAGCCAAAGAAGGTCAAGGATTTGAAGGTCATAAGTGACTTTATGGTGATAATCAAAATTATTCTTGACAAAATAACTCTGATGGATAGGAAACTAGCAATCTCCATTGCTAAAATTAAAAAAGAGGCAAACTCCTTCATTGAAATTTCATTCTTCCACATGAAAT
>ML778160.1:449250-479636 GCA_009831015.1 Picea engelmannii | reverse complement strand
TTTATGGTGATAATCAAAATTATTCTTGACAAAATAACTCTGATGGATAGGAAACTAGCAATCTCCATTGCTAAAATTAAAAAAGAGGCAAACTCCTTCATTGAAATTTCATTCTTCCACATGAAATGAAGCCTAAAATATATGACAAATTAGTGGGACAACAAGGCCACATAGCTAAGAATTAGGTTTTATATGGAAAATGTGGGACTATGAAGCCTATCGCAGATTAGTGGGCCAACAAGGATACATATCTAAGAATTAGGGTTTATATGAAAAATGAGAGACTTCATAACTGTTTTATCCCCTAATGGATAAATGTGGATCGACACTCCAGTCGATGAGCATTAACTATCACATAAATCATAAGTTAGTGCATCATTCCATTCATAATATATGGATCGACACTCCAATCAACAAACATTAACTATCACATAAATCATTAGTTAGTGTATCATTCCATTCGTAATAGAATGGGAGTTTGGAAGACACCACTAAGTAGCCCCAACATGTGAACATTAATCCTTGCTCCATGTGATGAAGGGCTTGAGTTGAAACCTCATTGCCGTTGTGGGATTATGAAAAACACAAGCTTTCGATTTAGGAGTTCTAGTGGTCCAAATTTGGCAAGGACTAGCCTTTTGGTATGTGTGACCTTCATTCTTGGGCTATTTGTCAGTGATGGATGCATTTTTTTGAATAGTGGAATCAATTCTAGGAATGTGGTATTGGTGGAAGGTTTGGAATCCATTTTTGGTTGCTCTAGTTTCTATAGTGGGTTTGCTCCTATATCTGCACTCTTCTAGATTTGTGGCCTTTGAGACATTCAATGTTACTAGTCTAGAACTTGGGATGCATACCAAGTTGCTAGACCCTTTATGCATAGGAAGGTCACATCATTTGGAAGTTTGAGTTATGGTGACCCTTTGAATAGGAAAATATCTCTAATTTTTAAGTGGCATTGTCTCTCTTTAAGTTTCAATTCCTCTCTTTATTTTCTCAATTATAGTTATAATTTGTTCCAGTGTGAAGGTAATTCAGTTTTAGTTTCTAATTTTGTTTCTAAGTTGAAAAATGAAATCAAGGTATTTGGAGGTTTCTTCTTTGTTCAACATAACACAAATAATTTCTCCAATTTAGTCACCTCCCATCAGACCCAGTCTATAGAGGCACCAACCATGGAAAACTAGGACATCATGGAATTTAGGAGAAACCTACAAACACATGAATAAAGTGTATATTTCATTGGAGTTATTTTCTCTCAATATCATCAAAGCTTAATGAAATTGAGCACCATTTCATATCCGAACATGAAAACATCATGAACATGTTGGTCCATCAAAAGCATAGGATAAGAATTCTTGAAGTGAATTGCAATATGCTGAGGAATCCGCTCTTAAATATTTGCAAGGACTATCTATCTATAGCCTCCAACAACAAGGCATTTGATAATTCAGCTTAGGTGGATCTTAAAGAGGATGAAATAGTTCATCAACTCAAGGATATAATGGACATAGAACAATATAAATCCTCCCTTTTTAACGTTGGTTAGGAGGAAGCAAGTAGTAATCATGTCTTAGGTGAATTTCCATGTTTTTCAAAATTATTAGGATTCTAGGAGTTTTTGTCAAGCACGCAACATGCTAGAAAACTTGGAATATATACCACATAATCTGTTATAAACTTATTATTATAGCAACATTGAACTACCTTTTTTTTTCTTTAAAACATTGGAGAGTCCTATATAACCATTGTTAACCTTTCTACGACCTTTTTATAATAATAATATTTTTGTCTAATTAATAATAATAAAATAAGAAATCCATTATCCTATTCATAAAAATAAATCATATAGATAATAATCCAATGTAATAGTATTCTCGATAAATGTTATAAAGTAAATTATAATGAAAAAAGTAATTATAAAATTGATTAATTTTAATTTTTTATCCATTATCCATATGACTCGACTGTATTGGTACTTATATGGACTAATTTGAATATCAACATTAGTTATAAATTTGTATGAACTTAACCTAAAACATTTGAGAATGATATAATTTTACTTTTAACAAACATGAATGACATCAATTTTCATTCAATATAAATTTCTTAAACAATTTTTAATCTTTCTAATTATGGAAATTTCAATGTTAATAACTTCATGAATGTTAATAGCTTCATGTATGCAATAGCGAAAATTTTAAGAATCCCTATTCATTTTAATGTGTATAAACGTTGACAGATTTTATTAATTTTAAAAATCCTATTCATAAAATGTTTCACTATCCTTTTGTAAAAGCATTCAAAATTTTAATGATATTATATAATTTTTAGAAAAAAATAGCACTTTTAGAGTTAAATACTTTTATCCTATAGAATTTGGGAGAATCAATTTTTAAAAAAATGATATTGGTGAATCTTTTTTTTTTTTAAACATGAATAATAAGTCCATGGGTGGAATTTAGCCCCTAAAATATTCCATGGCATGCAACTAAGCAAGTTATTTAAAATATAAATATAAATATTAGAGAATTGTATCCTCACTTTCATTTAAATTTTATACCCACTAAACCCATCTAAGAAAGAAAAGTGCCTCTTCCTAGACAAAGTGTCCAAGACCTGGTCTATGAAAGGTAAAAGAAAATAATCTCTATAGGTAGCCTTGTTTAGCTCCCTGAAGTCCACACAAATTTTCCATTTGTCATTCTTCTTAGGGAGAATAACTAATGGGGATACCCACTTGCTATCTGAAATAGGATAAATAAAATTCAAATGTAGGAGTTTTTGGAGCTCTTCTTTCACTATGTCTTTTAAGGTTTGGTTCATTCTTCTTTGGGGTTGCTTAACAGGTCTAATTTGATCATTGGTGTAAATATGGTGTATACAGGTATCAAGGTGAATTCATTTCATATCAGAGTAATCCTATGCAAAAGAAATGGATTGTCCTTGAATCATTTGGATCAATTTTTATTGTTCATATGATTCTAGGCTAGAATTTATATACAAGGATTTTCCGAGACTGATTTCAATAGTCTGGTCAGTTGACTCCTATTCTCCACTTATTGTTGATATAGTAAATAATGTATAAGTGGAGGGATGCCAAACCTCTTGAAACTCAGGGCTGAAAATATGTGTGAATTCTAGAAAATATTGAGGATACTCAATGCATTCTATATTGGCTAGAAATAGGCTTAAAATATGTTCTTCAATTTGTTCTTGAACTCCCTTTGCGTGCTCAAGTTTTAAAAGGATTTGAGCACAATTCTCCTCCCCATAGGGATTCTACAGACATACCATAACTTCAGTGGCTAGTTCGGAAGGAGGAAAGAGAACACATTTATGACAGTGGGTACCATTAGAAATTGTCATCTCCCCAGACCCAAAACTAATAAATGCATCAGTAGTGGCCAACCAAGGTCTACCAAGAACAACTAGATGTCCAGGCTTGGAATATTTTGAATGAATTACCAAGAAGTCCGCAGGATACTCCCAAGAAGCGAAGGTAATTGTTACATCATCTAGGCTTCATGTTGGGTTGATGATTGATTTGTCTACCAATTCCAACAAGGTCTATGTTGGCCTTAAATGATTTAGTTACAGCATATGCATAGTGTCAACAGTCATAACATTTATTTCTGCTCCGATATCAATAAGTGTATTTGACAAAGAAATACCATTAATTTCTATAGTCACCACTGGGTTTTCTGGATCATTATATTTGGATGGATTTTCTGATATAAATTATGATAGTTGTCCAACCACTTGTATAACTGGAGGTTCCTTCCTCTTATTTCCAAGATTTTTGATGGAAAGATCCCTTATAATTATATCATACATAGGAATATATTTAATGGCTTGGAGTAAGGGTATCTTTACACATATATTCCTTAGTTTATCTTCTAAGTCATGTCCTAGAGGTACCTCAAGTTTCTTCACAAGTAATCTTTCTGGATAGCGTGGAAGATTATTTTCCTAAGGTATTTCTAATGGTTTAGGAGTGTGAGGAGGAATTTCCTCTTGTACAAGAATGTCTTCTTCTTCATAGGGTTGGTCATCTATGTGTTCTTATTCTCGAATAACCACTGTAGAATTTGGTTTATTAAAGACTTTCCCAGATCTCAATTGAATTTCATTTAGTGAAGTAGGAGTTATTACATAAGTTGGGAAAGTTTGTACTTCAATATTATGTATAGGTTGAGTAGGCCTAATGTTTGGATTAGGGATGGGTTGTGTAGGAACAGGGGTAGGCCGAGGGGGGTTTGGATTAGGTGCATATTGCATTTTTTGTTGTTGATTTGAGTTCAAAGGCAAGGTGTGTTGTTGTTGCAGTTGGGAAGGTGGAAGTAAAGCACGTGGATTAAATTCTGGTAACAACTAGGAAATATTTGAAGTATATTGTGGGTAAGTAGGACGAGTTGGTGGTTGAAAAGGAACATTCCCATATGCAGGGCCCCTCCATCCTTGTTTCCAAGGTTGTATTTATGGCTCATGATGTGTCCATTGAGAATAAGTCATTGGAGGAATCCATTGTTGTTGTGAGTATTGTGTGGTAGGGTCATACAACATATTAGGATTTTGTTGTCTCCATGCTCTCTTGGGGGGATATGATGTTTCCTGAGGTTCTCCCCTCCCTTGAAAATGGCCTTTAGTATAGTTAAATAAGGGAACTCATTGGTAGGGTGATGTTTTGTACAAATCCCATAGATTTCAATAAAATTAATGGGACATTCTTTTTCAGGGTTCCTCTTCCTGCACCGAGGATAGAAAATTGCTAAATAACTTTTTCTTGTTGTTTATTTTTTATTTTCATAGTGTCTATCAGGATTTTTCTTGTGTTTAGGATGTTTTTTTTGAATTTTTCAATCACATTCCCTAATTCTATCCTTGTAACACCTCCTGGAGCTGTTTTGGTAGTTCTGCCCATAAGATCCCTTGCACTTTTTCCTGTTTTGGCTTGGCTGCGAGAGTACCTTTTACAATATTCTACAATGTTTGTGAATGGATTCTGAGATACATCCCCAGAACTCATGAGGTTTAGTACCTCAATACATTCATCCCTTATACCTTTTAGGAAGATGGTCCTAATTGTGGTTGTGTCCAAGGCAAATTGTTTCATTTTTTGATAGTTATATAAGAACCTTTCTAGGTAACCTTCTGAACTCTCCTCCTTAGACTATTGCATTTTAAATATGTCATTCCTTGCATCTCTAGGTCTGCAATAGTCCTGATATTTCTAGAGGAAGTTTTCCTTCATACCATCCCAAGATAAGATAGTGTGCTCTCCTAGGCTCATAAACCACCTTAATGTTGAGTCTTTAAGTGTGGCTGGAAAGAGTTATAACTCAGTGTAATTATAACTCATGCATAGTATATCAAAGTCAAACAAAAATGAATCAGGATATTTTGTTGACATACCATGGAAGTGAGGTAATGATGACAACAAAATATTCTTCATAGAAACATCTCTGGTAATGTACAATATTGGAAATCCAAATGTCTTTGTTTCATTGTTTTCATTTCCCTCTTCATCTGCCATATCTCCAAATAGAACGTTATAGGATATTGGTGATGTCTCCCCACTAAGTGATGGTTCAACCCCTGGGTTGGTTGTTATATCCAACTGTTCCAATACTTTGTGTGTTGCTCCAATGGAAGATTTAGCCTCTTCTACCACTACCTCTGTCTCTTTTCCAGCTCTTCTTTCTGATTGGGTCACCAGTGCTTCCCTTCTTTCTTGTTGTAATATGTTTTCAATATGAACAGTAGCTTGAGATTTAGGACCTTTGGTTGCAGTTTCAATTACTTCCTTTGAACTCTCCCCTTTGAGGATTTTTCCCACATAAACATTAGCTGAGTTAGTATGGGGGGGGTTTTCTTGATTGTTCTGTAACTTTGGGGGTTTTCTTGAATTTTCTGCAATCTTAGATGCAACAAATCTACCTTTGCTATCTCTACATTTATGCATAAAAAGAATATCTAAATACTAACTCACATAAAATTCAACTACTGAAGGTAAGAGGACAACCTGACTTTGGAGAAACCCAACTAAAGTAGATGTGTGGGCTCTTCCCTCACGTCTTACCATCTTCTCCCCACCCTCAAGTCGTCCTTAAAACCACTCCAAAACCATAAAATCATTCTAATTCAAACACTACCTTTTACTGTTTACAACTCCCCTGCAACGACGCCAAAATGTTGGTGCAATTATATGTTCAATATATTGCAATCATTTAATATGTCAATATGGTTTCACAATCAATAGAGTTGATGTACTATGTGTATTGATAACAGATAATTGTCTATGTCTTATGAGTATAGTATATGTAAGAAAACACTTTCAAAACCAAATACTCAGTTTTCACACCTTTCAAATAACACTCCCCACACAATTCAAAATTCAAAAAGCAAAATTGATCAACAAACATATAATATAGAATTCTTTCTGAGGTGATGGACCTGTTCATTGTTGGTTCATGAAAGTTAAAGATGAACTATGATTCTATCTCTTAGGGAAACCACACAAACAATAATTAACACTCTGGAAACTTAATCAAGTTTAAAATAATTATCAGGCAAGGTAAAACATTTCATTATAAGTGCATGTATGGTGAGATATGGAAGTCTTAATTGTTCCTGTGTTTGCAAGGTGTAATCTAATCTATTCTGGAAAGGAAAGATAAGTATGGTGGAATTCTCCATTACAGGCTCATGTATGGTGAAATATGGAGATCCAACCCATCCTTATATTTCTAGAACGAAAACACACTACAACATTTAGTATAGACAAAACACTAAAGAACTTAAATTGAATGATTGTTCTCTCATACTCATGCAAAGATGTCAAATCATCACTCAGAAATCATGACACTCAGAGATCTCAAATTATACACAAAACTCTTTCTTACTCAAAATTACCACACACCCATATGACCTCCTACCAAATGCATCCTTGGAACATAACAAGGAAGGAATTAAATGTTGTAATAAAACATGAAATTACTCTGTTCACACACGCAGAAAACCATAATCATATTCACAATTAATTACAAAGTGAATTACCTTGATTGGGTCGGTGGGCCCTTGCCATACCAACAAGCCAACCCTTAAGAGAAACGTACAGTAGAGAAGATGTAAACGCACACAAGTAGTCCATAAACAAAATTATATCATTACATTAGAAAAATGGAGGTACAATCCACAGTTGTTTCATAACCAAACTTACAGCATAATTGTGCATTATTTTATCTCTGTATATCCTATCATCTACAAGGATCTCTCTTTAAAGAGAAGTAGTCATTACAATCCAAGTTTGAAGATACCATCAAATATTTGCATAATTATAAAAATTGGATGATACATCGATTTTTAGGAGAACAATTTCATCCTCATGACACGAAGTGCATGAGTGATGAAATGTATCGTGGTCTCCAACGAATAGAGAATGTTCGATCCAAAAAATGCCTTGGAATCATCAAGAACAATCTTGTTCCAACAACCAAGCATGGGAATTCAGAACACGTATCGGACGCACACAACTGCATAACTTGGTATCAAACGCACACAGTCATACAAGTCAATACTGGACGAGTGTAACAATTGGTATCGGATGCACACAATCATACAATTCAGTACCAGGAGAGCGTAACAATCGGTACCGAACGATCTTAACAACGGGTACTAGACGATCTCAGCAACAGGAATTGTTGTCATGAAGTCTGCTTGAACCATCCAAAGTAATTAGAAAGTTATTAAACATCAAATATTCAATCCTAATTATTAATAAATCATCGTAAATTATGATTAAACACTAGTTACCTCATAGGTACACAATAATGGTTAAAGGACACATCTGTTTAGGAAAATAGGAAAAAAATGCATAGGTATTAGGAAAAATTCGTCAGGATATGGGAAAGATAAGGTAATTGGAGGTGACAAAAGGAGACTCAACAAGTATCTTCAAACATCATTTCTTAGAGACCAAAGGGACTACTTGGTTATGGTCTTTTCTAGAAATGCTTTCATGAACTCTACTTTGTGTGGAATAAGGAAAGTCCCCTCCCTCAACTCTACTTCCCGAGGTTCTTTCATAGATGGGAGGTGGTTGAGGCTCAAGGAAATGATGGCCCTTAAAAATTGGAATAATCCTATGAGATATGGAGTAGAGGATGACAAATGGAAAAAACCAAAAATGGGGATGAGCATTGTTTCCGAACCTAGCCTCAAAAGAACCTATGAACGCCCTAAAAAACAAGTTAGGTACCCCTCCTCAATCACACTCAATGAATAATACAAGTGGCTAATGGATTTGAGAAAGGTGATTATGTTATACTCCAGTAAACCATTCCTTGAAAGAATAAGGATAATGATGTTAGGTATGAGGGGAATTCCATTTCTAGGTTTCTAGAGAAATTTATTGAAAATATACCTTCTTTGGAAGAGAAATATAGAGGGAAACTAAAGGCTTGTGCTAAGGAAGATGAGGATTTCATCATCAATGGACATCTACACAACCCTATTCTCTCACACCTCTACCCTATTTTGGAAAATCAAGGAGCTTGTGGCTATGGTTATGGAGGATACCCAAAGGATGGTGCTAGCCAGGGGAAGAAGGAAAAAGCCTTGGATTTGATACTTGTTGAACTCAAGAGGAAATGTTAAAGATTAAGTAGGACATTTATAGGATGACATTCATAAGAGTTTGGTCATCCTATATGGTGTGGAGAACGGTGTTGTTGGTAATAATGCAAAGGAATCCATCATTGCCAATGACTAAGCCTTGATTGCTATTTCTTCAACTTATGTTTACTTGCTATACTCTATTCCAGAATTCTTGTTTTATGGATGTTTAAGGTTTACACTTTATAGATGTCTATGGTTGGATTATGGATGATTCCTATAGTTGTAATTTTGCTACTTCCATAAATGTGATAATAATTAACCACCTTATGATAATTTTAAGACTTGGGATTGGCTCTACATGATCTCTTTCTCTCTACATCAAATGTCAATATGTAGGAATTTTTTATTTTTGAAAAGTATATGTAATCTTTGATTGGCTTTTGAAAAGATTATATCTTATGAGTAGTTTGATCAAGATTATGCTAATCTTTCCTTACTTACTTGATAATTGTAATTTTTTTATATTTTTATTATAAATTTGTTTTATTTATCAAAAACAATCATATAACTTTAAAAAATAAATCATGTAAATATTAGTCTTGATAATTGTAATTGTTTTATTTAAAAAAAAAAATCATTTAAATTAAAAAAAATGAATGATGTAAATATTAGTCTTGTATAATAATATTTTATTTTATTTTATGATAAATTATTTTTTTTTAATAAAAAAAATCATTTAACTTAAAAAATGAATAATGTAAATATTAGTCTTGTATAGTAATATTTTTTTGGATTTTATGATAAATTTTTTTTTTTTTTTGGATTTCATGATAAATTATTTGTTAGATGGTGAATCCATTGAGATTATTTTTGTTTATTAAATTTATAAATATAAATTAATCATTTTAATTTATTATATTATTTTATTGAAATAATTATTATATTAACCTTACTGTAAATACATAAGGAAGAAAATACCTATTATATTATAGGTATATAATAATTTTTTTTAAATATAATGATTCCTTATTATCGTTTCCTATCGTTTCCTTATGCTAAGTGGTTTTGTACCACTGTAATAATAAAACATGTTAAATAATTCAACCTTCTAGAACGTAAATAATTTCAACTTCTATAATATCAAGCTAGTAAATAGGATTCACAAGCTAGTGAATAGGATTCACCCGTGGATGTGGTTTTGTACACATATAATTATAAAACATCTTAAATCTTTTGAACTTATAAAGTATCAAGAAACAAATTTGGCTTTACATTATCTTCTAATATTCTCGATTACAATACCCGATGAAATATTCTATAACATCTTAAATCTTTTGAACTTATAAAGTATCAAGAAACAAATTTGGCTTTACATTATCTTCTAATATTCTCGATTATAATACCCGATGAAATATTCTATAAAAGAAATTAGAAGAAAAGATTATTTTATGCATATATATAATTGTGTATATATAGAGTTATGAAAGTAATTGATGAAGTTGATAATGATTGTTACTGTCCATTAAGATTAATTTTTGTATATTAGACTTTAAGAAAAATGGTGAAGGAATTAATTGTTTTGTTTTAACATTTTATTTTTACACTTAAAAAATTTGGAGAGAAGCTTTTTTAAATCTTCTTAGTTTTAATAAGTTAACATGTTTTGAAGGTCAATATTATTACAAATATTTTGAAATTGGGATCTAACATGGGCATACACATGATCTTCTAAGATAAAGTTCTTTTCATCTTCCACCTTCTTAGTATCACAAAGGTGGTGAATTCTTCCATCTCACATCATTTTAAGAATTGTCTAACACCATGTTTCACTATGAAGTTTATGAGAGCTTGTTTTTATGCAATATTGATTTTCTTCTTTAGACTAGTTATAAAATAAAGATACTTTTGGTCTTCTAGATTAGGATTAATAACCTCTTTATAATATATTCATTTTCTCTTATTCTCTAATTATTTATATAGTTATGAATATAATTTGAGGCAAACCATTCACATATATATAAAAAAGCACCATTTGATATGTTTTTCCTTCTAGCTAAAGATTTTGTAGCATAATATGAAATTCTCAAGAACATATAAAACCATTATCAGTGTATGTATGTATATCCAAGACACGAAGCTTGATATAGACAATCTTTGAGTGCTAATTCTATATGTAATTTGTAATTTTGACCACCAAATAAAATAAATTACCAAAAAAATTCTCTTGAATACATACATATATTCCACTTAGTAGTGAAAATTATATCCAAAACTAGCTCTCACATATTTTCCACATCAAGTTTTTTTTTGTCTTAGAAATTGTTAGACTTATGTTTAATAACAGATTCATGTTTCTTAGACACATACATCATATATTTAACATAGTTTGAAATGGGAGGCATATACACCTTAACGTGAGAACTTTTGAAAGGAGACTATTAATAAGAAGTAGTTTAAAATTAGTGTCATCCATAGATAAATTTCATAAATAACATTAAGTAATAATTTTCTCCCACTTGGAGTTGGATCCATTTTCATCCATGTATATGAGAACTGCCTTACCTTCATCCAATTGTCATGCTTACTTTTCCAAAGTGTTTGTTGCTAAGTTATGTTCCTTGAAAATGTGGAAGATGTGAATGGATAGAAGGATTGGTAGCATAGATTGTGCTTGATCCACTGGAAAAGAGAGGATAACGTGGGATCATTAAGAAAATTAATTCATCTAGTCATAAACCAACTTCAAATAAATGGAGATATGAATGTTTTGAGTCCCCACTTCAAGTGTAAAAAATACCACTACGATCAAGATAATGATCTCAACATAATTCTTTGTATGGAGTCTTGTACCTCTTTGGAAAGACATTATGTAGCCAACATAGAATATGATTCCCCCTACCCCAGTTTGGCCTAGGTTTCATTTTGAGGATCCATCATAGAAGTTGTGAGGGATCATGAAATGGTTAATTTTTTATTGGAGGACATGTCTAATAAGAGAGGAAGGATTACTTGGATCCTAAGACATCATTAACTACTTAATCATGTATAGTGATTTGAATGGGGATGGTACTTTGTCTTTATAAATCATTATGTTTCATGTTACCCACAATCTTCACATCACATGAAACAAGATAATTTCTAGCTCCAAAGGTGTTCCATGAGTCCCAAGCCAGGAGTTCCATGCTTCCTCTAAGGAACCACCTTTCTATACCGAACATCTTCCCATCGAATGTGTCTCACTTTATACCTCTTTTGAAAAGTAACATGCTACCATAATGTTATATACATATTCATCGCTCTCATTGTAGAGGAAACAAATGATAGGACCCTCCTTGCCTTTGCTAAGAAGATTGTCACATAGAAGGATTCAGTTGTAGAGTACTTATGCAGGAGAATCACAAGCAAGCGCAAGTGGAGGACATCTAGATATGCACCAATGTGCATTTTGAAGATGTTTTGAATTTGAAAAGATGAGACATTAATGTAATATCTGGAAAAGATATATTTTCTTTTATGATTTGGAGATTGTAACGCAGATCTTGAATTAATGTAATGAATGTAAAGTAGTTGTAGGCTTTAATTTGATTAGATATCTTGAGGTTGTAGGAGGGAAAACTCGAGAAAGCTCCCTCGTATGTATTCTATTGTATTATTATTCTCAAAGTAAGTTAGTAGCTATAGAGAAAGAGAAAAAGGGAGCAGAGAAGAACAAAGGTTGTAGAAGTTGTATAAGTAGATAGTTGTCGCTATTGAATCCATGTATGGAAGCACTTGAATTAATATAAGAATGTTTTGATCCAATTTCATGGTGTATCATGATTATTGTTTGCATCTATTGAATGGTATGTTTACAGTTTTCTTATATACCCTGTTATGCATTTGTTTCAATGCTATGTATGTATGCTCGTGATTTCATGTTGGACATATGAAGTTTGTGAAAGGGGAAGTATAAGTTTCAATTGTTTCTCTTCCTGAGAATTCCTGCAAGGAGTGTAGTGAAAGTTCACAAGGAGTGCGTTGACAAGATTCTGGGTTTTATCTCAGAAAATATCAGGAGGGATATCGTTGTTCTCATACCTGCAGAAGTGCAAGTATAGCACAGAGCCATGTAAGATGTGCATAGGTCGATTGAAGTCTTAGACTTTTCCAACCAAGGAGATTGGTTGAAGAACTGATGTCGCAAGGAGTGCACAGAGTTGAAAGTGTTGAATAACCAGACGTTATTGTTAATGTCGCAAGGAGTGCGTGCAAGAATTCCTTAGAATCCTTGAGTTTGCAGCAAAGTATAAGTTCAGGAGGGATAGAGACTTCAAATAGTTTGAAGGAAGAATGAGGTTTGAAATCACCTCGCAGAAGTTAAGTTCAGAAGGAAGGGACGTCAAGTTATTTGGCTGAAAGCCATTGAAATTTGAACAGACGGTTGAAATTCTCAGAGGGAGAATCATCGAAATTACGTGGGTCGTTGGATCTAGTAGATCTATGGAGAAGTTAAGGCTGAGTGTCTTTTAGCACTCACAAGCTCCAGAGAGATAGCAGTCGTTAGATCTAAACGTGCGAGAGGTGTTGATTTGGCATTTGGTATTTCGGCTTTTCGATAGTCGAGACTGTGGAGGAGTTTGCAATACGAGAATCACAAGTCGCGAAACCCCGATGCAATCTGGACCGTCACATCATGGAAGGATCAAGACTGTTGATTTGTGGCAAGGCGATATCGACATTTAGTCTATTGGGCAAAGGGAGAAAAGTCACTTCACAAATCCCTGATACATGAAATCCCGAGGCATTGAAAGTTGGGCCCTAGGTCACAGCCGAGGGTCACATTAGTAAAGAGTTAAGGGAGGAGCTAAAGACCCATCAACCCTTTTCGGTGTTTCAAGGATTGAAGGAGTTAGAGGGAATCAAAATAGAAATCGCGAAGTCGCGAAATCCAAAACACCTTTTTGGGCTAAGTTAGTGGTCACGAGGAAGTAGGGTTTGCACCTAGTGCTCGTTTGTGCGGGCGTAACTTATAAAAAAAGGACCTGTGGTTATATGTACTAAAGGTTCTAGTGGGAACTAAAGATTCATTTCGGCTCAGGGGAATAGGAGGATCCAAAGACTGGGATGTTAGTAGATCCCTGCTGAGGTAGGGGTGTTGCGTCAGGTGGTGTCAGACCCTAGCTAACAACTTTTGTTTTCTATAGAGGGAAGACAGAGGAACAATTGTTATTGAATTATGCATGGACAAATTGAAGCCATGCTAAGAAGATGTCAAGAAAGACCAATGCCCGATCCATCTATGGAAAGGGAGATGAGAGAACTTCGTTCTTGATTGGATGCTATGGAGACAACACAGAGATGGAAAAATGATGTTGGAGACGTCAATGAAGCCGAAAGCGAGAATGAAGTTGTAGTTGAAGAAGAAGTTGTAGCCGAAGATGCTGCAGAGGAACGTCTATTCAGAGTTGTTGCAAGAATAGCCGCTAGAGCAAATATGGATATCCCGATGTATGAAGGCAACTTAGAAGTTGAGGAGCTGCTAGATTGGTTTAGATCTCTAGATAAATACTTCGACTATGAGGATGTACAAGAAGATAAGAAAGTAAATAATGTTGTCACTAGACTGAAGGGGCATGCAACACTGTGGTGGGATGTGTTAGCGATAAAAAATGCGCTGGCATTTTTGAAAGAATGATGCCTAATATTGTAGGGAATATTTGACTAGCTTCTCGGGCTCCAAATGCAGATTTGAAAGCACCATTGGAAATATTAGGATTTGTAGATGTTGATCGACTATTCAAGCATGCAAAACAAACTCTCCATGACTGAGAAATTTGATTTTAAAAAAATCTGCGCTTTCACCAGCTAACCCGTCTTGAATTTTGCTAGTTAGCTGGTGAAAGCTCTTCCTTTCACCAGCTAAGGAGTAGATTTTCGGGTAAATTAGCTGGTGAAAGCCTGTCATGGCCAGAAAAACCAAATTTTTTCCCAGATCAGGATTTTTTGAGTTTGAATGGTTTGAAACCACTTCAAATGGACAGGTGTTGAATTATCAAGTCTAAATCAAAGGCTAGTTTTGAGGGATAAGGTCAAAAAGAGGTTTTTCAACTACATTTGGCATCTTTTTCAAAGGCAGAATATCAGGGTTTTTGCACACATCATCCAATTTGAATTTTATCTTTGGAGGACCAAATCAAATAGCCTTGGGAGGTTAAAACTGCACTTCATCAACAATCTACTATTCTTAGAGATCATTAAATAGGACCTTTTCCTATTTTGTTTTGATTTTCCATTTTTAGTATTCTAGATCCATTTTTATAGGATCTCATCCTACACTTGTTGTATCTGTTTTGATTTGACTATTTTTAGTAAATCTGATCCATCTTTCAAGGATCTAGATTTCATCTTATAAGGCTATAAAGCCAAAGACATTTGGAGCACTAAGGGTTCAAACTGGGATACATTTTTGTGCTACTATATAGACTCTTATGGTATAATAAAATTGCAGCCTCCTTTCATTTTCAATATCAGAAATATCCATGCTTCCTTTTCTATACTTTATTTCAGTTTATCTTAGCTTATAAAGACTGTTATCTCTTTATTGAGCTCATAGATTTGAAGTGAAGGATTTTCTTTCTATCTTGTATTAATCCCTACACCCAACTATATTTGGCAATCAAGATTAGTATTCTTCATCCTCTCCTTTGAAATTACTTGATCTGATCATTGTTTTCTGAAAGCACTGTCTCATTTGAATGTATGATGAGTTGTCTGTTACATTAATTATTGAAGTAATCCCATTGTTCCAAGCATACCTACACATTATTTTTAAGTTACCAAGCATCATTATTCTACAACCCTAAGGAGTTTCTTGGAGTGATAACAAATTGGCATCATTGTCGGGAAGAGGAGATCGAAGCTCAACTTCCTTGGGAGACGACACAAGATCCAGCTTTGATGATAGACAAAGCCTGGACACTATTATGGTTGTAATCATCCATCTGGCGACTTCGTGAAGGACGAATTCAGTGGTGACTCCATTGTTCAGAAAATTGTTGGTGACTCCACTGGTATGACATGAACAGGATCTTAGCAAAGAGGTATGCATTCTGTGATTTTTCAAGTATTTCTAGTTACCCTCATCCAGTACCTACTAGAGATGAATGGGAACGTAGTATTCCCAAATTTCATGGAGAGAAGTGGGAAGTGCCAGCTAAACATTTGTTGGATTTACATGACTTTATTGACCGGCTTGAAATTGTACATGAGGATGTTCAAATTAAGATTTTCAAATTTTCATTAGAAGGGATTGCTCTTGACTGGTGTCGGTCTCTTCCAAGTGCAAGTGTCATCTCTTTGGCTGATTTTCATGCTGCCTTCCATGTGTTTTGTAAAGACCATTTTCCAGATGACCTTCTCTATCCTCAATGCTGTCATGAGTTTTATTTATTGAATAAAGATCCAAATACTCATGAATATAAACATGTCTCTTTTGAATATTCTGATATCCAAGAACAAGAATACACATCAGCTGAAGATATCTCTTATTGTGGTCAAGGAATTGTTGATCCATAGTATGGTATCAATGGTGACAGTCTTGGATCTGTAATAGATACTGAGGGTAGCTTATGTTTTCTAGATTTGTAGATTAAGGAAGACAGTCCATAGCTTTCACATTTGCTGATAGAAGGAATTTGCAGCAGCCCTCCTATTTACAACAATTATGAATTTGATGTTGATGGAGAACAATACTGTGAAAAAATTAGCCATCTGGAAACTCCCGCAGTAGACATTGAAAAGTCACCTCCAGAAATCAGCAAGTTTTCATGTATCATACTTCAACACAGATCTACAGACAACAAAAAATAGTTCATCGTCAACAATGAAGTTAGTTTGCAGCTCTATTTAGATTTGCATGCAGTTGAAGGTGGAAGCCATGATAATCTAGAAAATATGCAGACACTTTCTGCTTTTCAGCTGAACAACAACAATAGGTATTTTCTTTCAATTTTATAGATCTGTTTGTGTACTATCTGAAATCTTCGAGCAACATAGATGTCAAATTGCTTTTGCCAAACGAAGGTTGGTTATGCTGCATTTTTGAATTATATATCAGTATTCCATGGTTTCCTACATTCATCTTCAGATCAGAAGTTTTACCAGTTATTCGGATACTCGGATGGCTTCATTGGAAGCATGATTTTACCTAATTTTGAGGCAGCAGTTGGTTAAAGTAGGGTAGTTCAGTAAATAATCTCTTTCTCGAGCATTTCTTTCTTCTAATTTACAGTAGAAATAGCAGTGAGCTTGTGTGAATAAAGGCACGTTTGAAGGTGTACAGAGATCAGATTACAGGCAAATTACATGCAAGTTACAGTTTTGCAGAAATCAAGGTTGCAGAGTTTTTCAGTTTAAAGGATGGATCTTAACACCTGAAATAAGCCTAGGCAATTACTTTAAAATTTTTCATTAACCATAACAAAATTTTCGAAAGTCATGTAGAATTTTTTTAAATTGTAAGTCTTAAACAAAAAGGTTTTGAGTTCTTTTGAATGAATAAAACCTTTACTGAAAAGTTTTATTCATCAAAGAAATAAAAATTTGTTTTCACTGGCTAATGTTCCATTTTAAGCTGTGATAAGTCGGTGAAAGAGTTTACTTTCAATAGCTAACAAGAATCTTCATGAGTGAATAAGCCGGTGAAAGGGCTAAAACAGAGTTTTTTTTATTTTTTTTACAATGGTTGTGGCAAATTTTAAGTCATGTGGAAGACACCTGGCGTATCATCATCAAAGTAATTGGTGGGAGCAAAAAATGGATCAGATCTTCACCATGTTTGGCTGAGTCATCATTGCAAGGCAGAGAATGTGCATGCAGCTATCTAATGAGAAACAAATGGCAAATTAATTCCAGTTTTTGGAGGACACACATGCGCGGTTGTGATGATTCTGTTGCAAAACACAACAGTGAGAAGCTTGTACCAGCATTGACAGAAGATGGTAGTATTTGATATTAGCATAAAAGGGAATAGCCTTATTGTTCTGTACATTGATATTATGGAGGGATAGAGCCCGAATTCAAATGTCTGAGCACACAAGTGTTGAGAACAAGCTCACACATAAAACCATAGAGATGTCTCAAGGGACCAACAGATTTGTTAGAAGCTCAAAGGAACCATGGAAAGAAAGCTCATGAAATTGAATCTTTGACAAAGTCCTTTATGCAGGTAGCTGATTTGAGGATGCAACAAAAGTTTAGAAGTTTAACAATTGCAGAGTTTGCATCGCAAATAATAAGGACAGAGGCTAGTCTTTGAGGAAATGTAATCCTAGTTTTGTTTTTGTTGTCTGGAGACTTATTGAATTATGATGTTATGATACTGCCAAAGGTGATGATGATGACGAAAGCAAGTGGGCAATTACTGCTGCAGGTGGTATACCTCCTCCTGTCTAGATTCTGAAAATTGGATCTTCAAAAGCAAAGGAGGACTCTAAACTTGTTATTAGGAACCTGTAATCACAGTGAAGATATTTGTGCATGTGTTGAAAGTGCAGATGTTGTACCTGCACTGATATGGAGAAAGTGACAATATGGTTGCATGGCTCACTGGAATAAACACTCTTCGCATCCAGCCCTTTAAACTTTTGCCTCTTGGCCCTCATGATGCGAAGGTGAGAATGAAGGCTATGGGTATCTGTGGCAATGAAGTCCACTATTTGAGGACACTACGGTGTGCAGACTTTATTGTAAAAGAGCCCATGGTGATTAGTCATGAGTCTACTAGAATAATTGAGGAGGTTGGCACTAAAGTATCTGGTTCTTGGTGACCACGTAGCTTTAGAGCCTGGAATATCGTGTTGGCGATGTGAGCAATGTAAGCAAGGTTCTTACAATTTGTGTCCTGAGATGAAGTTCTTCGCAACACCTCCCGTGCATGGTTCCTTGGCCAATCAGATTGTTCATCCTGCAGATTTATGTTTCAAGTTGCCAAATAATGTAATTCTAGAAGAAGGTGCCATGTGTGAACCACTCAGTGTTGGGGTTCATGCTTGTCGTCGTGCTTCTGTAGGTCCTGAGACAAATGTCTTGATAATGGGGGCAGGTCCTATCGACCTTGTCACCGTGTTGTCTACACATGCATTTGGAGCTCCACGAATTATTATTACTGATGTAGATGAAGAACGTTTATCAATGGCTAAAACAATTGGCTCCAATGAGTCTATCTTAGTCTTGAGAGGCTCTCAGGATATTGATGAAGAAGTGACCCGCATACAAAATGCCATGGGTGGAAACATAAATGTAACTTTTGATTGTGCTGGTTTTGCCAAAACCATGTCGACGGCTCTAAAGGCTATGTCTTCTAGCGGTAAGGTATGTCTTGTGGGAATGGGCCATAATGAGATGACTGTGCCTCTCACTCCAGCTGCTACCAGGGAAGTGGATATTTTTGGTGTTTTTCGCTACAGGAACACTTGGCCTCTATGCCTGGAATTTTTAAGCAGCGAAAAAGTGGATGTCAAACCTTTGATCACCCATCGGTTTGGCTTCTCTCAGAAGGAAGTGGAAGAATATTTTTGAGACTAGCGCCGGTGGGGGGAATGCAATCAAAGTCATGTTTAATCTTTGAGAAAAAAATGGCCGCAGATCGAAGTTTTTCTCAACCAACATCCTGAAAATAATTTCTAAAGATGCATATTGAATTTACACATCAAATTCAAGATCTAGATTTGATAAAAAAGATGTTTGAAGAGGTGTCAAAGTCAGATTAGACACTTATTTTTGGGGCACAGAATCAGTTGTTTTTGCCAAAGATAGCAAATTCGATTCTATCATGATCAAAGTACATCTACGAGCTTTGGAAGGCTATCTGCACAGATCAGAGGATCTAAAAATTCTTTGTATCTGAAGCTGCTGGAAAACGAAAAGTCAAAGGCCTCAAACTACCTGCAATACTCTCATTTCAAGCTTGAAGTTATCCTGGAATTTTCAAAATCATGGTTAAATATCTCACCATCCTGCCTATATTCAACACTTTTCTTCTTAATGAATATATTTCCACAACATATGCCACGTCAAGGTGCAAACAACATTTCCAAGGGAGTTTGAAGCAGACATGCTATAGATAAAGAAGATTTGGAAAGACAACAACAAACTTTGGAAAATAGCCAGATGATAAATTGTAAAGGCTGAATGACTCCATGCCCAATACTAAATGCACAAGGTCTGCCAGGTTCTTGGAGACCTCGCAGGGAGGTCTCCATCCTAGTTGGAGTTAGATGTTAGTGATCAAAAATGCACTGGCAGTTTTGAAAGAATGATGCCTAATATTGTAGGGAGTATTTGACTAGCTTCTCGGGATCCAAATGCAGATTTGAAAGAACCATTGGAAAGATTAGGATTTGTAGATGTCGATCGACTATTCAAGCATGCAAAACAGACTCTCCATGATTGAGGAATTTTATTTTAAAAAAATCTGTGTTTTCACCAGCTAACCCGTCTTGAATTTTGCTAGTTAGCTAGTGAAAGCTCCGCATTTCACCAGCTAAGGAGCAGATTTTCGGGTAAATTAGCTGGTGAAAGCCTGTCATGGCCAGAAAAACCAAATTTTTTCCCAGATCATGATTTTTTGAGTTTGAATGGTTTGAAACCACTTCAAATGGACAGGTGTTGAATTATCAAGTCTAAATCAAAGGCTAGTTTTGAGGGATAAGGTCAAAAAGAGGTTTTTCAACTACATTTGGCATCTTTTTCAAAGGCATAATATCATGGTTTTTGCACACATCATCCAATTCAAATTTTATCTTTGGAGAACCAAATCAAGCAGCCTTGGGAGGCTAAAACTGCACTTCATCAGCAATCTACTATTCTTAGAGATCATTAAATAGGACCTTTTCCTATTTTGTTTTGATTTTCCATTTTTAGTATTCTAGATCCATTTTTATAGGATCTCATCCTACACTTGTTGTATCTGTTTTGATTTGACTATTTTTAGTAAATCTGATCCATCTTTCAAGGATCTAGAATTCATCTTGTCAGGCTATAAAGCCAAAGACATTTGGGGCACTAAGGGTTCAAACTGGGATACATTTTTGTGCTACTGTATAGACTCTTATGGTATAATAAAATTGCAGTTTCCTTTCATTTTCAATGTCAGAAATATCCATACTTCCTTTTCTGTACTTTATTTCAGTTTATCTTAGCTTATAAAGACTGTTATCTCTTTATTGAGCTCATAGATTTGAAGTGAAGGATTTTCTTTCTATCTTGTATTAAGCCCTACACCCAGCTGTATTTGGCAATCAAGATTAGTGTTCTTCATCCTCTCCTTTGAAATTAATTGATTTGATCATTTTTTTCTGAAAGAACTGTTTCATTTGAATGTATGATGAGTTGTCCGTTACATTAATTATTGAAGTAATCCCATTGTTCCAAGCATACCTACACATTATTTTTAAGTTACCAAGCATCCTTAGTCTACAACCCTAAGGAGTTTCTTGGAGTGATAACATGATGAAATACAGGATGACAGACATCGCAAAGGCAAACAAAGAATTAAAAGTTGGGATAGGATGGTCACAAAAATGAAAGCCAAATTCATACCTAGAGATTACCAAATTAATCTGTTCCAAAAAATGCAAAATTTGAGACAGAAAGGGATGACAGTGAAGGAATACACTGAAGAGTTTTATAGGATAAACATTAGAGCTGGTCATCATGAGAGTGATGATGAAAAGGTCACCATATATATGAATGGTCTAAGATATGACATTCAGGATGAGATGAGCATGAGGACAATCAGGAATGTAGAAGATGCTTATCAGATTGCCCTGAAAGCTGAAGAGAACTTGGCCCGAAAGCAAGGTCAAAGGGGTAGAGGTAGAAGTCAGAGTAGAGGCAAAGAAGTTGCCCAAGATAGAGTACAGAAGCCCAAGGATGAAGAAAGGAAACCTCATAACCACCCAGAAAGGGGAGGAAGTTCACAAGGAAGACAATATGCCGATAGGAACGCTTTTCCGCAAGCAAGAGGAAGAGGCAGAGGAGGTGAGATAAAGTGTTTTATCTGTGGAAATATTGGACACAAATCTTGGGAATGTCCAGATAGAAAAATATATGGAGGAGGCAAAGCTCACATTTCAGAAGTGCAAAGGTGAAATGTTGAAGCAGAAGATGTAGAAGGTGGAAGATCCTTAATGATGAGGAAAATTCTCTTGAAGCCAGAGAAAGAGGTGGAGAATCTAGTCCAGAGGAACAGTTTGTTCAGAACTGCTTGCAAGACCAAGGATAGGGTATGCAAGGTAATAGTTGATAGTGGAAGCACAAATAATCTAGTATCCACAGAGATGGTGGAGAAGATAAAATTGGAGAGAGTTGCACATCCAAACCCACATAAGGTTTTGTGGTTGCAAAAAGGACATCAAGTAATAGTCACTAAATAGTGTTTAGTTGAATTTAATATAGGGGGTTATAGAGATGATATATTATGTGATGTCATTCCCATGGATGTCTAGCATCTTTTGTTGGGGATACTGTGGCAATATGACAAAAATGTTATCCATGACTGAAGAAATAACACCTATACCTTGGAAAAGAATGGTAGGACACATATGTTGCTACCAATTGAAGACAAGAAGGTGAAAGTAGAAGCAAGAAATACTATACTTCTCATGAGTGGGAAGGAACTTCTGGATGAAGTCAAGAAAGGTGAAGAAATGTAGTTTGTTGTGGTAAGAAAAACTAGAGTCATCTTGACTAGTACTTCAATAGATGATCTACCGAAGGAAATTCAGGAACTGTTGGAGAATTTCACTGATATAGTGGTGGACGATTTACCTTGTTCGTTGCCGCCCATTAGAAGTATAAGCCATCACATTGACCTTATACCAGGAGAGAGTTTACCAAACAAAGAAACATACAGACTGACACCATAGGAGAATGAAGAAGTCAAGAAGCAAGTCCAAGATTTGATGGACAAATGGTTGGTTAGAGAAATATTGAGTCCATGCGTTGTGCCAACAGTGTTAAGTCCGAAGAAAGATGGTGGATGGAGGATGTGTACAGACTCAAGGGCTATAAACAAAATCACCATCATGTATAGATTTCCTTTACCCAGGATGGATGACTTGATGGATTGCTTGAGTGGGGCAAAGTTTTTTTCAAAAATTGATTTGAAAAGAGGATACCATCAAATTAGAATGAGGGAAGGTGATGAATAGAAGACAACATTCAAGATGAATGAAGGAATGTATGAATGGTTTTTCATGTCATTTGGCTTGACGAATGCGCCAAGTACTTTTATGAGATTAATGAACGAAGTCTTGAAAGATTTCATTGAAAAATTTGTAATTGTGTATCTTGATGATATACTGATCTTCAATAAGACCGAGGAAGAACATTTGAGACATTTAACTCTAGTGATGAGGAGGTTGCAGCAAGAGAAGTTGTTGATAAATTTGAAGAAGTCGTCTTTCATGAAGAAATAACTCATTTATTTGGTTTTTGTGATCTCTTTGAATGAGTTGAAGATGGATCCGGAGAAAGTAAAAGCAATCAAAGAATGGACGCCACTGAGGAATATCTTTGAAGTCAGAATTTTTCATGGACTAGCCAGTTTTTACAGGAAGTTCATCATAAATTTTAGTGGAATTAGTGCACCAATTATGGACACAGTCAAGAAAAGACATAAATATTTTAATTGGATAGAGGAAGCAGAGAAAAGTTTCAAGTTGTTGAAGGAGAAGATAATTGGACAACCAGTTCTGGTTCTTCCAGATTTCAGTAAAACATTTCAAGTCAGATGTGACGCAAGTGGATTCGCGGTTGGAGAAGTCTTAAGTCAGGACAATAGAAAAATTGCATACTTCAGTGAGAATCTAAATGAGACCAAGGTGAAATATTCCACGTATGATAAAGATTTTTATGCAGTTATACAAGCGCTAAAGAAATGGAGGCACTAATTGGTTCCGAAGGAATTCATTTTGTATCACGACAATCATGCCTTACAGTTTATAACCAAACAAGAGAAGTTGAACCAAAAACATGCAAAATGGGTTGAATTTATGCAGAACTTTACTTTTGTTATAAAGAACTTTTTTGGAAATGCTAAAAAGGTTGTTGATGCATTGAGTAGGAAATCTTTGATTTTGCAGGAGTTTTGTGTGAAGACCTTAGGTTTTGATAGCCTTAAGGACATGCACAGAGATGGTTCGGATTTCAAGGACACTTATGAAGCATGTGAGAATATTGTTTTAAGAGATTGAAGCCAATGGATTGAATACTTGATTCGGGATGGACTATTGTTTAAATGAAATCAGTTGTGTATACCCAAGAGTTCTATGAGAGAAAACCTTTTAAAGGAAAAACAAAGTTGGGGATTGGCTGGACATTTCAGCCATGAAAAAACATTTGCAAAACTAAACAATTTATATTATTGGCTAGGGATGAGGACAGATATCAATAAATTTGTCAACAGATGTAGAATTTGCTAGCACACAAAGGGGAAAAGGTAAAATACAAGATTGTATCAACCATTGCCAATACCAGAGAGGTCATGGGACGTGGTAAGCATGGATTTTGTGTTAGGACTGTCGAGGACACAGAGAGGTTGTGATTCCATATTCATGGTAGTCGAAAGATTATAAAAAATGGCACATTTTATTCCATGTCAGAAAACCAGTGATGCAACACACATTGCAAATCCATTTTTCAAAGAAGTTGTTCGACTTCATGGTTTGCCCAAGAGTATTGTTTCAGACAGGGATACCAAATTTGTTGGTCATTTCTGGAGGACACTGTGGAAGAAGCTGGGAATAGATTTATCTTTTAGCTCATCATATCACCCTCAGATGGATGGATATACTGAGGTAGTAAATTGAAGTTTGGGGGACTTATTGAGGAGTTTGGTCACTGAACATCATAGTCAGTGGGATCAGATTCTGCCGCAAGTGGAATTTGCCTATAACGACTCACCTAACAGAAGCACAGGACAGAGCCCATTCCAGATAATGTATGGAATTCAACCAAGAGGAGTATTTGAGTTGAGAGACTTAGATCAGAGTGAGTTTAGAAGTGCTGGAGCGGAAGATTTTGTAGCAGAGATGCAAGAGCTCCGTAGTAAGATTAAAGAGCGGTTGCAGAATTCCAACCATGAATACAAGCGCATAGCATATCAACGTAGAAGAGAGATTTAGTTTGAAGTGGAATATTTGGTTTTAGCACACCTAAGGAAAGAAAGGTTCCTAAGGGGAACACATAATAATATGAAAATGAAAAACATAGGGCCATGTAAGATTTTACGAAAATTTGAGGCAAATTCTTATGAGATATAATTGCCAAATGGTGTAAGCATATCACCCATATTCAATGTAGCAGATATGTATCCTTACAGAGAAGATGAAGCAGGAGGATAAGAGAATTAGAAGGAAATTCAATGGGTTAAACAGATGCCTGTAGCTAAAAAACCACAAATGGAAAAGATCATTGATCATAGAGTTGGCAAGAAAACCTAGAGGAAGACATACCTTGAATATTTGACAAAATAGACAGAACACTCGATTGAGGATTCTAGTTGGGAAAGTGAAGCAGATATACAGAAACATGGACATATAGTGTAGGAGCTCATGGATAGGATTCCATGAATTTTTCAACCAGAGGAGTATGATGCAGGAGCATTGCAAGCAAGCACAAGTGGAGGACAACTGGATATGCACCAGTGTTCATTTTGAAGATTGTTTGAATTTGAAAAGATGAGACATTAATGTTGGATTACTGAGAGAGGGGATGAATCAATAATAGAGCAATTTAATCATTTTTAACCATATAATACAAGTGTTATATCAATGAATCATTATCATCCAATAACTGCAGAGTAAATAAGCAATGAACAAATAAAAAATCATACACATACACAGTACACCACTGTTTTACGTGGAAACCCAAATCGGGAGAAAACCACAGAATGATTTTTCTTATATGTCTTGAAGAATTACATTCATTGGAAGCACCAAATTCCTTTGTTTTCCAGCTACAACTGGAAGGAGGCTCCAACCCCCTAATTTCTCAGGCTACAACCTGAAGGAAGCTCCAACTCCCCAATTCTCTGGCTATAACCAGAAGGAGGCTACAACCCCCTATGTTCTCTGACTACAACCAGAAGGTGGCTACAACCACCTGTCCTTGCCCCGTCCAACCGCCCTGAAGTAGAAGTAGAATGATGGAACCACTGTCACACTAACACTATGAGATATATCATTGTAAACCTATACCAATAAATCTGAACTATGCATCAACCATGCATCAACCTGTACCTCAACCTGTAATCAACCTACACCATAAACAAGTGCATCAACCATGCACCAACCTGTAATCAACCTGTACCATAAACAAGTGCATCTAACCATGTACCAAGTATATACCAATCATGTGTCAACTAATCATCAACTATGACTCATCAATATGTACCAACATCATCAACTATACACCTCATGTATGTGCCAACTCATCAACTAGTTGTCTCAACCATGTACTCAACATGTACCTCAACCAAAATCCCTCATCAATTTCAGCATCCAAATCTGACTTGTAGCTCTGTAATAGACCTGGTTTGTATTATCACATTCCTGCAAACCTTCCTTAACTTTAAAAATAAGAGACTGGCATTTTCATCAAACTTTTCTTTAGTCTCACATGCCTAGTTTTGGATTAGTCAACAACCCTAACTTGAAGTAATCATAACTTTGTACCTGTAATGTATAAAGATCTAAAACTAATATACAATGTTATTTAGTGTGGTTTATGCAATTTCTGCAAGTGTCACTACTTGGAACCTCTCAAAAAGGATTTATAGCAAAAATGGCATACCTTACTCAATTCTGTCTTATTCTAGAGAGCGACCTTGTAAAGCATGCCCCGCATGAAATATTTGATGAATTGATCTAAAAATATTACAAAACATACTAAATAATATAACCTAACCAACACATTTGGTCTCAGTGAATTTGGATCTGTTATGAAGAATTTATGACGTTTTTACCCGAAACACCTATTTTTGACTAGTTTCAAGACTGGCCACAAACCGTATTTTCCACGGAGTGTAACTCCAAAAATACAATGACCCACAAGATACATTTTTTATCACAAATACTTGGATATGTTTTCTCAACTTCATATCAATTTCAAAGTCTGAATCATTATAGAAAAAAAGTTATAGCGAAAATGGTGAGATGACCTATAAATAACATGCCTTAGAAAGCACCATCAAAAGAATTTATCCTTCCTTGCATTTTGGCCTTATTTTCTTCACCTTGCCTCAGAATTTTAGCTTATATATCCTTGTTTACCATAGACACCTATATATATTCAATATGCTCAAGTGTGATTAAAATGAGAGAGTCTTGCCTCTTATTTATACTCTCCAAGTAGCTTCCTTAAAAACATCTTCTAGGTCACTTGGCCCCACTTTCTTTATTTTAGGGTTAACCCACTTCTAATTTCTCCATTAAATTTATTATTGAAATGATTTATTTTGTATTCACTTTAAATTATAATACACTCATTACTTCACTTAATTATTTACCTTTTAAAATCTCTTAAACCACTTTGACTACTTTGACCTTTTGGGGCTTCTAGATGACATATGAGGGTCCTCCAATTTTGTAAGTCCATAACTCTCAAACCGTGAGGAGTTATGTGACGTTCCACATACCACCAGAAATGGCATGACATGTAATATCCATATAGAATAGTATTATCTGAAAATATATCATAACGCATATTGTTATCCATCAAACAAACTTGGGTCCATTACCCAAACTTGGGGTCTCCAACTTCTCATGGCCATAACTCTCTAACCGTGAGGAGTTATGTGACGTTCTACATACCACCAGAAATAGAATTACAAGAACTATCCATCTAGGATAGTTTCCCTAACAAATTCACTATCCTTCATCTCATTATTCCAAAATTAAGCATGGGTTCTCTTACACCGCAAAGCATCTTTCCATGAGGGATTTCACCACAAGGGGACAACTTTGGAATTCATCCATATTTACTTCTTATAAACCATGAAAAAAAAATAACAAGTCATATTTACATCAAACAATCTTGGTTCCATTACCTAGAACTTTGTGCTATGGGGCTTTCTTCAAGGGTTGACATCAATGACAACCAGCCTTAATCAACAATCTACCCCTTTGGCATTGATGGAAACACTCTGATGAAATACTGAAATCATATCACTCATGCTCCCCCTGGAACCATGCCTTTGTCCTCTACATCTGATAAATCTGCTCCCCCTGGAACCATGCCTCTATCCTCTGCATCTGATAAATCTCTCCCCCTTTGTCATCAATGGCAAAGGTATCTTTCCATCCGGGGCTGCTCCCCCTGACTGAATTGTCCTCTTATGGTGCTTCCTCGTGTACATATAAGACATGTAAGATAAGCATTAAAAAAGCATTCATTTTGGAGTAGAAATAACTCAAAGTATTTGGCAAATATATTTAAAGGCTTCTCGTGGAAGTGGTTTTGTAAATATGTATGTCACTTGTTATTTTGTGCCCACATACTCAACTCTGATGCTCTTTTCTGCAACTTGTTCCTGTAGAAAGTGATACTTGATTGGAATGTGCTTCTTCTTGGAGTGCACCATCGAGTTTTTTGAGATACTGATGGTGCTTGTATTATCACAATATATTGGAATGGGCTCATCATACTCAACCTGTATATCTGTCAAAGTTTGTTTCATCCAAAGAACCTGTGTACAACATGTTGTTGCTGCAATATACTCTGCCTCATCTGTAGATAGAGATACTGATGATTGTTTCTTGCTCAGTCATGATACTAAACACTCACCCAAGTAGAACACTGCTCCAGTAGTGCCTCATCAGTAATCAATACAACCTGCCCAATCTGCGTCTGTGTAGGCAATTAGTGATAGATCCTTTCCTTTTGGATACCATAGCCCAAATTCTTTTGTTCCTTTGAGATATCTGAAAATCCTCTTCACTGCTAATGCATGTGATTCCTTTGGTGCTACTTGCCCCCTGTCCAACTACTTGCATTACATATGGTCTGGATGTTGTCACATACAATAGGTTGCCAATCATTGACCTGTATTTCCTTTGATCTGTAGACTTTGAATCATCATCTTTGCTCAACTTGCAACTGGTTTGCATGGGAGTGACAACTAGTTTGCAATCTTCCATTCCAAACCTCTTTAGCATTTCTCTGATATACTTGGTTTGAGAAATAAAAATTACTTGGTTGCTTTGACATATCTAAAGTCCTAGAAAGAAGGATACTTCTCCAAGTAGCGACATTTCAAATTCTTTTTGCATATCTTTTGCAAATTTTTGGCTTAACCTGTCATCATCACTATCAAAAATAATATCATCAACATAAACTTCAATTAATAAAATATTACCTTGACTTACCTTGATGTAGAGGTTGTTGTCTAAACTTCCTTTTCTGAACCCTGCCTGTTGTAGATACTTATCTAGTCTGGAGTACCATGCTCTAGGAGCTTATTTTAGACCATACAAGGCCTTATTTAATTTACACACATAATTTGTGTTCTCTGACAACTGAAATCCTTCTGGTTGTTCAATGTAGACTTCTTCTTCAAGTTCCCCATTCAAAAAAGCTGATTTTACGTCCATCTGATATACTTCAACATTTTTGGAGCATGCATAAGCTAAAAGCAAATAGATTGCTTCCATTCTGGAAACTGGGGCAAATGTCTCTTCAAAGTCGATTCCTTCAATCTGAGCATATCCTTTACATACCAATCTAGTTTTGTTCCTTGTAACCTATCCATCTTCATTCAATTTATTCCTGAAAACTCATTTTGTGCCGATCACATTCTTATTTTTTGGTCTTGGAACCAATTCCCAAGTGTCAATTTTCTCTATTTGATCAAATTCTTCATCCATGGCCTTATTCCAAAATTCATCCTTGTTGGATTCTTAAAAACAGTTTGGTTCAATTGTAGATAAGAGTGCTAGGTGTGTTTCCTCTGGTGAACCAATTTTTCCTCTAGTTTCAACTCCTGCATCTTTGTTTCCAATAATCTGATCTGAAGGATGATTCTTCTGTACTCGTTTGCTAGGTGTCTTTGGAGATACTTGTTGAAATTTCTCTTATGCTTCTGTTGGATTCTCTTCATCTTCATCTTCCTCTTCTACTTATTTTTCATCTTCTTCTTTGAAAAGTTTTTCCATTTATTTGTTTTCAACTTCCTTTGATTCTGGTCTGCCTGTTTCATCAATTGTTACGTTGATGCTCTCCACAACTTTGTTTAATCTTAGATTGTAACACTTGTATTCTTTCCTTGTACTTGAGTAACCAACAAGTATTCATTTGTCCACGCGAGAGTCAAACTTTCCCATTCTTCCATCTTCTCTTTTGATGTAGCATTTTCTTCCAAAAACTCTGAAGTGCTTCACATTTGTTGATCTTCCTTTCCATAGCTCGTAGGGAGTTTTATCAGTGTTGTTTCTGAGCATTACTCTGTTTTGAATGTGAATTGTTGTATGCACTGCCTGTGTCCAAAAAATATCTATCAAATTTGAATCCATTATCATTGTTCAAGCCATTTCTTGTACTGTCCTATTCTTTCTTTCAACAACTCCATTATGTTGAGGTGTCCTTGCGATGAAGAATTGCCTTTTTATTCCATGATTGTTGCAGTAGTCCATAAATTCCTTTGAGGTGAATTCTCCTCCATTATCTGATCTTAAGCATTTGATTCTTGAATCCATCTCATTTTCAACCATTTCCTTGTAGATCTTGAA
>ML778160.1:395232-449200 GCA_009831015.1 Picea engelmannii | reverse complement strand
TTCCAGTGGTTTTGTTGTTGAATATTCCTTTGATTTGAACCTGGTCTTTGTTTGCTTTCCTTGTTGGCAATGCTTGCATAAAGTGTTGGTTGGTTTCGTGATCTGGGGCATTTCTCTGACTGCTTCTCTTTTGTTGAATTTGAAAAGGTTATCAAAGTGCATGTGACTCATTCTTCTATGCCATAGCCAACTTTCATATTCCTTTGCTATACAACACTTTTCATATCCAATTTCACTTAACACATATATGTTACTTGAAGTTCTTGCAGCTGCAACAACCAATTTCCCTAAACCATCTTTTCTTATCTCACACTTTTGTGGATCGAAAGTAACTTTATGAATTTGGTCACACATTTGACTCACACTTATAAGATTATGTTTCATATCTTCTACTAGTAAAACATTTTCTGCCTTTTCATTCTTGTTCCCAATTCAGACTGTGCCTTTTCAAATGATTTTGGTTGAATCATCATTTATGAAGGAGACGCATCCATCTCTTTCCTTTTTTAATGTAAGCAACTTGTCTCTATCACATGTCATGTGTTTTGAACATCCACTGTCAACATACCAACCATGTTTCTTCTGTTTAGCTTGTAGAGCGACTGTGCATTCTTCATTGCTATATTGATCTTGCTTTCTTATGCATATCATTTTCTGAGATTCTTGTTTGTGACTCTCTTGAGGTTATTTAGGAGGGACTGTCATTCTGCAATTTTTGGCCATGTGTCCAAAATTGTTACATTTGTAACATTCCACTTCAGTGCTCAAATATTCAAATATGTTGTAGCTTCTTCTCTGTGTCTCACTAGGTCTTCTTGAATAACCCCTTTGTGTATGGGTCTCAAAGTAGTTATTGTTCCCGTTGTTAGCTCTACAATTTACAGCTTTATGTCCAAAATTATTACATGCATAAGATAAACCAAAAAATATAATTTGATACCTGGTAGTTGAAGATCTTCTGAAAGGAGATGCTTTTGTGAATCCTTCTTCTTCTTGAGTCCCATCTATCTGTTATTGATTTTGAAAACTAAATCTTCTCGGTGGAGGAGTGTCCCTGTAATCTTCCTTGTATATATTTTTATCCCCTTTGATTGTTTATGCATAGCTTTTTGAATTTGTTTCTTGCTCTGATGTTTTGGAGCTTGATCCCTTTTCTGTCTGATTGTATCCAAGTCCGGACTTGTCAAGATGAGATTTTTGACTACTGATAATGTCATCCAAAACTTTTGAGCTATTCTACATATTTTTCTTTTGAATATCCTTTCTTAGTGTGACAATCTCTACTTCTAGGTTTCCAATGATCCTGTCCTTTCCTTCTAGCTGTTCTTTGAGTTCTTCTTCAATTCTTTTATCTTCTTCTATTTGAACCTCCAATTTTGTGATCATTTGTTCTAGTTCTTGAGTGTCTTTTTTCTTATCTAGTTCTACTTGTAGTTTCTTGTTTTTCTTCTATTCTCTTCTGATAACTTCTATGGCACTCATTAATTCTTCTCGGAAGTCAACTTCTTCTTCAATTTATTCTTCATATTCTTCTTCGAAGTCTTATTTATCAGAGTATTCTACTTCCATGAATAGAACTCTCCCTGTTTCACTGTCACTAACTTCATCTTCATCTGATGATGAGATGTCTTGTTCGGTGCAAACGCTTTTCTTGAAAACTTTCTTTATAGTTCTTTTACCTTTATATGTTTGTCTGCCTTTTGAGTAACCTTCATCATTTCTCTTTTTCTTATGAGGACATTTGTTAGAAAAATGACCAATACCATCACAATTAAAACAAATTAAAGGAATCGTACCTCTATACCTACCGTTGGTTCCCTTGTTCAGCCTTTTGACAAAGTTGGCCACTTCTTCATAATCTTTCGATACGTCACTACTGTTGTTATATTCTTCTTGTTCCTTTTTCTTTGGCTTTGATCTTTTGTATGCTTTGAGGAGTTCTTCTTTTACATCTGGATTGTCCTATTCATCTCTCATTTCATATGCTATGAATATTCCATGCAGTTCGTCCATGCTTATTGAGTTTAGATCCGATCTTTCTTCTAGTGCTGATATCTTAGGGTTAAATATCATAGGAAGAGATCTTAGTACCTTTTGAACAATTACAGATTATTTGATTTCTTCTCCCAATCCTATGATTGCATTCACTATTTCATCGACTCGTAAGAAGTAGGCTGCAATATTCTCATCTTCATTCATTTTTAGTTGTTTGAGCTGACCCCTGTAAGTTTGAAGCTTTGTTTCTTTGACTTTTGTATCTCCTTCATAAATATTTTGAAGCTTGTCCCAAATCTCTTTAGCAGATTTACAATGTGAAACTTTGGTGAATACCATTTCACTGAGACCATTCATAAGTGCATTTGTGGCTTTGGAATTATTTTGACCAAGTTTCACTGCTTTTCCATTTGTTGGTGGAACTGCTGGTGTTGTGTATCCATCTACAATTGATTGCCAAATTTCAAATCCCTGTGCCTGTATATATGTCTTCATCCTTATTCTCCAAAAAGAATACTTCTGTCCATCAAACTATGGTATTCCATCTTTATACAAGTTGTTTCTCTCCATGATCTACCTTTCAGTGGTTAAACTGATTTCTGCAGGAACCTACTCTGATACCAATTGTTGGATTACTGAGAGGGGGGGGTGAATCAGTAATAGAGCAATTTAATCCTTTTTAACCATATAATCCAAGTGTTATATCAATGAAGCATTATCAGCCAATAACTGCAGAGTAAATAAGCAATGAACAAATGAACAATCATATACATACACAGTACACAAGTGTTTTACATGGAAACCCAAATCGGGAGAAAACCACAAAATGTTTTTTCTTATATGTCTTGAAGAATTACATTCATTGGAAGCACCAACTTCCTTTGTTTTCCAGCTACAACTGGAAGGAGGCTCCAACCCCCTAGTTTCTCAGGCTACAACCTGAAGGAAGCTCGAACTCCCCAATTCTTTGGCTAAAACTAGGAGGCTACAACCTCCTATGTTCTCTGACTACAACCGGAAGGTGGCTACAACCACCTGTCCTTACCCCGTCCAACCACCTTGAAGTAGAAGTAGAATGATGGAAGCACTGTCACACTATCACTCTAACATATACCGATTTAAACCTGTACCAATAAGTCTGAACCATGCATCAACCATGCATCAACCTGTACCTCAACCTGTAATCAACCTGTACATAAACAAGTGCATCAACCATGCAACAACCTGTACCAAACAACCTGTAATCAAACTATACCATAAAAAAGTACATCCAACCATGTACCAAGTATGTACCAATCATGTGTCAACTACTCATCAATAGGTACCGACATTATAAACTATACACCTCATGTATGTGCCAATTCATCAACTAGTTGTCTCAACCATGTACTCAACATGTACCTCAACCAAAAGCCATCATCAATTTCATCATCCAAGTCTGATTTTCAGATCAGTAATAGACCTGGCGTATATTATCACATTCCCACAAACCTTCCTTAACTTTAACAATAAGACACTAGCATTTTCATCAAACGTTTCTTTAGTCTCACATGCCTAGTTTTGGATTAGTCAACAACCCTAACTTGAAGTAATAATAACTTTGTACCTGTAATTTATAAAGCTCTGAAAGTCATACATAATGTTCTTCAGTGTTTTTTATTCAATTCCTCAAAGTTTCACTACTTGGAACCTCTCAGAAAAGGATTTATAGCAAAAATGGCACACCTTGCTGAATTCTGGCTTATTCTAGAGAGCTACCTTGTAAAGCGTGCCCCGCAAAAAATATTTGACGAATTGATATGGAAATGTTACACATAATCCTAAAGACTATAACATAACCAACACATTTGGTCTAACAAAATTTTGATCTTTTATGAATAAGTTATGACGATTTTACCCGAAACACTTGTTTTTGGCTAGTTTCAGGACTGGCCACAAACCCTATTTTCCATGGAGTGTAACTCGCAAAATACAACGAATCACAAGTTGTTTTTTTTTACCACAGATAATTGGATATGTTTTCTCAATGGAATAGCAATTTCATAGTCTGAATAATTATAGAAAAAAAGTTAAAGCGAAAATGGTGAGATGACCTATAAATAACATACCTTAAAAAGCACCATCAAAAGAATTTATCCTTCTTTGCATTTCGGCCATATTTTCTTCACATTGCCTTAGAATTTTGGCCCAAATATCCTTGGTTACCTCAGAAACCTATATATATTCAATATTTTCAAGTGTGATTAAAATGAGAGAGTCTTTCCTCTTATTTATACTCTCCAAGTAGCTTCCTTAAAAACATCTTCTAGGTCACTTGGCCCCACTTTCTTTATTTTAGGGTTAACCCACTTCTAATTTATCCATTAAATTTATTATTGAAATAATTTATTTTGTATTCACTTTGAATTATAATACAGTCATTAATTCACTTTATTATTTACCTTTTAAAATCTCTTAAATCACTTTGACTACTTTGACCTTTTGGGGCTTCTAGATGACATATGAGGGTCCTCCAATTTTGTAAGGCCATAACTCTCAAACCGTGAGGAGTTATGTGATGTTCCACATAACACCAGAAATGGCATGAAATGTACTATCCATATAGAATATTATTATCTAAAAATATATCATAACTCATACTATTATCCATCAAACAAACTTGGGTCCATTACCCAAACCTGGGGTCTCCAACTTCTCATGGCCATAACTCTCTAACCGTGAGGAGTTATGTGACATTATACATACCACTGGAAATGGCATGTCAAGCACTATAAATATAGGATAGTTTCACTGACAAATTCATCTCATTATTCCAAAATTAAGCATGGGTTATCTTACTCTGCAAAGCGTCTTTCCGTGAGGGATTTCACCATAAGGGGACTACTTTGGATTTCATCCATATTTAATTCTTATAAACCATGAAAAAACAATATTGAGTCATATTTACATCAAAAATTTTTGGTTCCATTACCTAGGCCTTTGTGCTACAGGGATTTCTTCAAGGTTTGACATCAATGACAACCAATCTTAATCAAGAATCTCCCCCTTTGGCATTGATGGAAACACTCCGATGCAATACTAAAATCATATCACTAATTCTCCCCCTGGAACCATGCCTCTGTCCTCTACATCTAATAAATTTTCTCCCCCTAGAACCATGCCTCTGTCCTCTGCATTTGATAAATCTCTCCCCCTTTGTCATCAATGGCAAAGGTATCTTTCCATCCGGGGTTTTTCCCCCTGACTGAACTGTCCTCTTATGGTGATTCCTCATGTACATCTAAGACATATAAGATAAGCATTAAAAAAACATTCATTTTGAAGTAGAAATAACTCCAAGTCTTTGGCGAAGATATTCAAAGGCTTCCCGTGGAAGTGGTTTTGTAAAGATGTCTACCACTTGTTCTTTTGTGCCCACATACTCAACTCTGATGTTTTTTTCTGCAACCTGTTCCCATAAAAAATGATACTTGATTGGAACATTCTTCGTCTTGGAGTGCATCACTAGGTTTTTTGAGATACTGATTGTTGTAGGAAAATCTCCCTGTGGACAGGTAGATTTCCTCAAAGAGATTGACCCTAACTCTAAGACAGAAAATTCTTAACGTGGACACTGACTTCCTTTCAAATCTATACAAACTAACACATGAGAAGGAAGGAGAACAGAAGTACCTCTTTATCAACGTTTGTCCCTGCATGCTCTGAGTTGAGCTCCGATCCTTTGCTCCTTGCTGAGTCCTGTAGATAAACAAGATACGACCACTTCCTACTCTATTGATATTATCTTGAAAATAGATCTATCTATCAATGATAAGTTCATGTAACATCAGACACAAACTAGAAAGAAACAGGCCAAGTGTGTCATATTAATGAGAATAACGACAGCAGTACTTACAATCGTAGATGCGAATGCGACAGCTTAATCAAGTCCTCTTCATCTAACCCTTGCTCGAAAGATCCACAACCTGGATAACAACAGCTTCATTGATCACTCTCCTTTGGCTGACTGTGTGTTTCCTATGAGATCATAGGTTTCATGCTAGCAATTCCTCCCCCTTTTCACCATCATAGAGCTTGCTTATATAGGTTAAGAGGAGCTTAACCTCTTGAGTTATCTTTAGAATAGGTTGAGGAACCTCCTCCTTAGATCAGGGATCTTCTGATGGAACCAAGAATTTGAATGCAACTACCTTATAAACTTGAAAGATCCTTCCCTTATTCTCCTCAATGGGTCAACTACTGCCTCAGATTAGGCAACGCTCCCTCAAAAGGGGCATCAGAGCGCTATAGCGCTCCCTAGGAAGCTTGAGGGAAGTGCCAACACTCCAAAAGTGGATAGCACTCCTTCAGAAGGGCAGGAGAGTGTTATAACACTCCTTGAAGCGTTATAGGGGAGCGCCAGCGCTCCCTAGACTGATATAGGGGAGCGCTCACCCTCAGAACCTTTGATTAAGAGCTCTTCTCAGGTGTCAAGAGTTCCTTGACTTTAGTTAACCAGTTCTCCTTCTCCAAACCAAGTGTATGAGATGTTTTAAGTGCCTCCTTAGTGTCGCCGTTAAGGCAGTATGCTTGAACAACGTTTGCGACACTTATGAACAACTTGCAAAAGTTGTAAGGAGGATGCGACACTTACGAAAATTGAGAGGAACATGCGACACTTATCCAGTTGAGTAATTTTGACGTGTAATAGATTGTCCCCCAAAGTATGAAGTTAGAAGATGCGAACTGATGACTGAAATGCTTTGTAGATGTTCAAGCAAGGGTATAGACTCGGAGAACCTGACGGGAGCTGCACACAAACATCCAACAAATATCATGACACATTTCAAAACCCAGGGCAGGCATAGCTATGCTTGGGTGATCAAGACTTGCGAGATATGGCCGCCATAAAATACACTGCGGATCCATAATTGTATTGATAAAAGGGTATAGCCACCGAAGATACAATGTGGATCTATACTTTGATGACTCAGCCTGGTCGTAGCCACGAAGAATACATAGTGGATCTACGAGATGACAAGACATAGCCATGACCAATACAAAGTGGATCTATGTGATAGTGTATGTGTTCTTTGTCCAATAGAAACTCCTTCGCAGCCTGGGCAAAGCATATATAAAAGTGATTACTCAACCCAGGGTATTCCTACCAATCCCAACGTGGTATGATTCTAACCATGTGAATAGATGTCTTGATGTCAAACATGGCAGAAACCACTTGATTACCAGTCAAAGGTGTGAACCGTTAACAAGTGCGAGGGAGATCACCATTGATTTCAATGAGTCCCAAGGTACCCTAGTACATTCCAGTGAATGTGAATATATGAGCTGAAGTCGAACACCCGTGGAATCATTGGATCAGGGGTCAATGATGTAGACCTACTGTCGAACGTGAGGAGGCCTACCATTGAGGCATGTAGGTCCCAAAGTACTAACTGGTTTCTAAGTCTAATTCCCGGATAATGTGTTGAAGTCGAAAGGAATAGACTTGTCAAGGGAGGGCCTTGATGTATCCCCCATCAACGACATGAAACAGACATGGAGATGTAATTGGTGGGTCAAATGGACATGGACTGACACAGGCTTTGAGGCAAGATATTTGGGATGGCTGACTCTCGAGGTGGATACTTCCCTTGAACACTGAGGCACAACAACAAAACGTGACATGGACCAAAACTATGCAGTGGATACTGTGACTTGCGTCAGGTGACCCAAAGGAGCGAAAGGAAATTGAAGGATTGGCTCAGTGCAGAGGTTCAGCGGATTATGATACGTGCAAATGACAAAGTATCGTGTTCAAGGGCGACTCTAAGAAGTGTTGGATGATGTTCTCAAGAGACTGCTTGTCGTGCTCCTTTCAATTTTTTCCCCCATCCAGATAAACGATTACCTCTTTTTGATTTAATGAGCTCGAGGAGGATAACACATGCTCGATATAACTCACCTTCGGTAAGTTCCTCTTCCTTTGTTTAACGAACCGGAAGAAGTAAGGGTTCGGTCCCATATGGGCCTGTCGATGTGTGTTTTAACGAGTCCAAAGACAGAAAACTCGAAGGTTTTTTGGGATTATAGAGTTTGGAAAAACACTTAAAAGAGAACTCTCTCAGTTCCTTTTTCATACAGTAGTCTAACGAGACCGAAAAAGAGATAAACTATCGCTCGAAAGACGCCCTTTTTTACCTTTTAATGAGTGTGAAAGGAAGCAAGGTCACTCGACAATATTTTCATATTTAGAGAGTCTGAAAAGGGTTTAAAGGAGACTCCATGGGGTTCCTTTTTCGTGTATTCGTGTATCTGTACGGGTCCGAAAAAGAGATAAAACTTTACCCGGTTGCATTCTCATGTATTTACGAGCACGAGAAATAACAAAGACTAAGCTTGGTATGCCCCCAGCTTGAAATTTGGTGGCTTAGCTCCAGAATGATCATCAAAGTCTGGAGACATGCCCTCCAAGATTCGATTCATTCATCGGCTCTCAGATCGTCACCAATTTCTCAAGTGGATGAGAAAAAGGAGAAGGGTGGATGAAATGAAGGTTCAAGAGAGGTGACTGTTTCATGTTTTAATGAGCTTGACATAGGAAAAAAAATATGCTCAAGGTTCCAGGTTCGATCTCCAAATTGTTGTTTCATTTTTTAACGAGCTTGCTACAGAGAGGAAAAATATGCTCAAGGCCTCTGTTTCATTTTTTAACGAGCTTGCCACAGAGAAGAGAAACTATGCTCGTGGATGCTTCTTGATCATGGCTTCCAAGAGGATAACACACTGGAAGGATACCACGTCAAGGGACAAAACTTGGTCATGTCCTCCAGGAGATCTTCATTGGATGGAAGATAATCACTCGAGAAGGGACACACATCGAGGGTCGTGATAGGGGTAAGGAGATCAGGCTCCAATAACCCTACCGAAGAGATCACCATGTCAACTACCGAATCCAAGTCGTCAGAGGTTGAGGTCATGGGAGACAACGCCACATAATTGACATGTGGTGGGGGTGATACTGTCTGTATATAAGAACCAGTTAGGGAGGTAACCCAGTCGGGGCGGATGAATGAAAGTTGATCAATAGTCACAACTCTTCCATCGTGAGGGAAAGATATCACATAGAAAAGGGTGGATACAAGAGCTTTCATAGCATACACATAATCCCGCCCAAGGAGTAAAGTGAAATCCAAGGGGTCTCGGACTACCATGACATTGATAAAGACAGTTTTCCCTCCCAAAGTTACAGGAAACTGAGGAAGGATCCCTAAAGGTTGACTAGTTCTTCTGTTAAAAGCTAACACATTCTGCGTAACCGGCGCAAGCTGAGGACAACCCAAAGCATGCCAAGCAATAGAGGACAAAATACTAACAGACACACCTTCATCTATCAGTGTTTGAGGAACGTCCTGACCACAAACCTGTACTGTAATCTGGAAAGGAATGTGAGAGGGAAGACGAGGTCCAGTTAGCACACCCCAATCAAAATGGATGGCCTCATTACTTGGAGGGGGTGTCACAGAAGAAGGAGGGATGCCCCCCAGCACGGTAGAGTCTATATTAACAAGAAAAACATGGGCAGTATCGGGTTTACTCTCTAGAAGGAGAGTAGGATCGATCGATGATTGGATCGGATCAACCAATGGTGGACTTAGATAGACCACTTTAGCACTCTTCGGAGGAAGAGTGGGACTGACCGAGGAAGGGACTGGATCAGTCACTTTGACATTCCTCAATGGACGAATGGGATCGACCGATGGCGAAACTATATCGACCACTTTGGCATCACTCTTTTGATGAAGAGCGGGGATGATCAATGACAGAACTGGATCAACTACTTGGGTTCGTGGTTCAATCGAGGAGGAAACTAGATTGACCACCTGATCAACCGGACTGACCAGGGATGGAACGGGATTAACCAGTCCATCAACCAATGATGGGTCGAAGGAAAGCTTATGATAACCTTTTGGAAGTTGAAGTTTTTCCAAAAGAGAAGAAGCCTCATCCATGCGAGGACAAAGGTGAGAGTAATGATTACCTTTACATAACATGCAAGAGAAATTGATAGTTTTCTTCTTCTTACCAACCTAAACATCACTGGTTGATGGGGTATCATTGCCATGACCGACAGAGGCTGATGACATGGAGGACCACATTTCTAAGACCTGGGTAAGACCGGGGAAATCCCTCAGAAAGTGGTCACCCTTACAAAGGCTGCAAGGGAATTTGGGTTTTGGATTCTTCATTTTAATCTTGTTGATCTCATCAACACTCCCAGTACTATTAACATTAACTGGTTACTTAGAGACAACATCTTATGTTGTTGGGGCCTTTTTCCTTTTCAAGTTCTTCTTCTTCTTCTCTTGCCGTTTCTTCTTCTTCTGATCAACCTGGCTACTTGCTTTAGAGATTTCACTAGGCGAAGAAGGAGAAATGGAAGGAGACTTGATGGACGAAGAAGGCGAAAAGTCAACATGAGGTTGATGTGTGGGTGGTGTATTGACATCCAAAGTATTAGGTGCAACTGAAACATTGGGAGGATTTGGGATCACCAGAGTGGGGAACAACCAAACTGGTAATCCAATAGTGAGTCCCGGAAGACTCAGTGTGGCAACATATGGAGGACCAAAGTTTCCAAACGAAGGAAAAATATAAGGCTCCCCAGGAGAAGGGGTTCCTCCATTGGTACTCCCAGGATTTGATGCCATTAACACTAACTCGACCTAAGGTCCACTAAGTAAAACAAAAAACACACGCTAAGAATCTAAGAAGTAAACAATCAAGCAAACCTTCCTATGATGAAACCACTATTTGGTGATGAAATCCAACATCACGAGATCAAAATAGGAAGGGGCGGGGATAGAGCGGGTGGATCAGTTATGTTGGCGACCTACTTAACGAACTTATGCCTTGGTGCAAGCTTCCACGCAGTAATTGTGGATTTACCCACCAAGGAGCCCGAGTGATTTTGGCCAACATCTGTTCCAGGTACAATGAGACTTCCCTTAACCGTCACCTTGTGTAAGACCCTAAATATTATGGCCACTAAGGTTACCAATTCACAGTCAGCCCCTGGGCGGGTACAGTCGACAGTCCGATCTGAATGTACGGGCAGGGTATCTAGCCTGAAATCAACTAAAAGGCTTCCATGCAGTAATTGTGGATTTACCTTGAAGTGACCCCCATAATACGATCTGACCACCACAATTAGTTAAACCACGGAGGGTTAGTCCCCGTAGCTCACCTGAATGCGACCTCGTGCATAACCCCTATGTGAGAGGGGGATCCTAGGCAGACTAATACAACAATTGGATTTTACTCTCCCTACCGCAAGATACTAAGTTTGTTTGATAGCTTTGGAAAGTTATCCTTTCAACCTATTCCAAAGTACTAAGCCTAATCTACTGTTGGTGGAGGATCCTAGAAAAGAAAAAATTCTAGATAATTTTTAATTAGCATTCATTTTAGAGTTGTTTACTCAAAAGGGGTGCACGGAAGTGAAACGAATGGAATTATGACTCAGTCCCAACAATGCATCAAATATGATAAGAAGCCATTTATTTTCGATGAACATCTATCTAAGGGAGAGAGAGAGTTCTTTTCACTAACAAGCATGAATAAGGAATGTCCTCAAACAATTTCTCAATCAAATCCTGATGTGATGCTAAAACTTTTTAGATTCCTTCTAACATGCACAATCAATCATGAAGATGCTTTTTATTGTTTGCATATGAATAATGATTAATTCAAAACAAGGCTCGTCTTGCTAATTATCTTCTTGGATGAATGAAAATCAGACCAACACAAGCAAGAGTCATACAAATAATACACCCTCTCGTTGTGATCAAAACAAGAAGCGAAAGAAAAGAAACAATCAAAGAAAAATCAAACTTCACATCCAAAAGAAAAAGTCGAAGAACAATGATCTTGACTAAAACCAAATGAAAATATATGTAGACCTTTGATGACCTTCACCGGCGTTTTTCGTTCAGTTGATGAGGAGAGAAAGACAATGCATGGGTTTCAAACCCCAAATGGCAGAAAAAATCAACAACAATAGTGAAGAAGGCTACGAAATCCAAACAACAAGATGTTTGTTCTTTCAAGAAAAAGACAGATGTCCAAGCTGGAAAGAAGAAGGATTGACTCACAAGGTTACCCAGCAAGAGAGACACAGAGAAAAAACCCTGAAAAAACAATTTTGGAAGGTTTATTGGCCAAAGGAGGGCTGACGCTCTGTTGCCAAAGGCAGGGAGCATTATAGCACTATGTGTAAGGCTATTAGGGAGCGTTGGCGCTCTGTTAACACAGGGACAGGGGCGCCAGGTTCAAAAACTCCCAAAAATGTCAAAAATTCCAAAAATTGCAATTCAATCTCAACAATTAGGCTGAGTATGATGGGGTAGGGAGCCAATCAGCTCATGAAACCAATCAAAAGAGGAGTTAACCAGGTCTGAAAAAATCAAGGGGTAGAACAAGGTCAATGAGGAGAAATCAAAACAAGAAATTTTGATTTGAGGGTATCTCCTAGTGGAGTCGCCAGTTTCTATTGTAGGAAAATCTCCCTGTGGACAGGTAGATTGCCTCAAAGAGCTTGACCCTAACTCTAAGACAGAAAATGCTTAACGTGGACACTGACTTCCTTTCAAATCTATACAAACTAACACATGAGAAGGAAGGAGAACAGAAGTACCTCTTTATCGACGTTTGTCCCTGCACGCTCCAAGTTGAGCTCTGATCCTTTTCTCCTTGCTGAGTCCTGTAGACAAACAAGATACGACCACTTCCTACTCTATTGATATTAGCTTGAAAACAGATCTATCTATCAATGATAAGTTCATGTAACATCAGACACAAACTAGAAAGAAACAGGCCAAGCGTGTCATATTAATGAGAATAATGACAGCAGTACTTACAATCGTAGATGCGAATGCGACAGCTTCATCAAGTCCTCTTTGTCTAACCCTTTCTCAAAAGATCCACAACCTGGATAACAGTAGCTTCACTGATCACTCTCCTTTGGCTGACTGTGTGTTTCCTATGAGATCATAGGTTTCATGCTAGCAATTCCTCCCCCTTTTCACCATCATAGAGCTTGCTTATATAGGTTAAGAGGAGCTTAACCTCTTGATTTATCTTTAGAATAGGTTGAGGAACCTCCTCCTTAGATCAGGGATCTTCTGATGGAACCAAGAATTCGAATGCAACTGCCTTCTAAACTTGAAAGATCCTCCCCTTATTCTCCTCAATGGGTCAACTACTGCCTCATATTAGGCAGCGCTCCCTCAAAAGGGGCATCAGAGCGCTGTAGCGCTCCCTAGGAAGCTTGAGGGAAGCGCCAGCGCTCCAAAAGTGGATAACGCTCCTTCAGAAGGGTAGGAGAGCGTTATAACGCTCCCTGAAGCGTTATAGGGGAGCGCTAGCGCTCCCTAGACTGATATAGGGGAGTGCTCACTCTCAGAACCTTTGATTAAGAGCTCTTCTCAGGTGTCAAGAGTTCCTTGACTTTAGTTAACCAGTTCTCCTTCTCCAAACCAAGTGTATGAGATGTTTTAAGTGACTCCTTAGTGTCTTCGTTAAGGCAGTATGCTTGAACAGCGTTTGCGACACTTATGAACAACTTGCAAAAGTTGTAAGGAGGATGGGACACTTACGACAATTGAGAGGAACATGCGACACTTATCCAGTTGAGTAATTTTGACGTGTAACACTGATGGTGCTTGTATTATCACAATATATTGGAATGGGCTCATCATACTCAACCTATATATATATCAAAGTTTGTTTCATCCAAATAACCCGTGTACAACATTTTGTTGCTGCAATATACTTTGTCGCGGCTGTAGATAGAGATACAAATGATTGTTTCTTGCTCAGCCATGATACTAAACAATCACCCAAGTAGAACGCTGCTCCACTGGTGCTTCGTCGATCATCAATACAACCTGCCCAATCTGTGTTTGTGTAGGCAATTCATGATAGATCCTTTCCTTTTGGACACCATAGCCCAAACTCTTATGTTCCTTTGAGATATCTGAAAATCCTCTTCATTGCTAATACATGTGATTCCTTTGGTGTTTCTTGAAATCGTTCCACCTGTCCAACTACTTTCATTACATCTGGTCTAGATGTTGTCACATACAATAGGCTACCAATCATTGACCTATATTTCCTTTGATCTATAGACTTTGAATCATCATCTTTGCTCAACTTGCAATTGGTTTGCATGGGAGTGGCAAATGGTTTGCAATCTTCCATTCCAAACCACTTTAGCATTTCTCTGATATACTTGGTTTGAGAAATAAAAATTCCTTGGTTGCTTTGACGTATACGAAGTCCCAGAAAGAAGGATAGCTATCCAAGTAGTGACATTTCAAATTCTTTCTGCATATCTTTTACAAATTTCTGGCTTAACCTGTCATCATCACTACCAAAAATAATAGCATCAACATAAAATTTAATTAATAAAATATTAGCTTGACTTACCTTGATGTAGAGGTTGATGTCTGCACTTCCTTTTCTAAACCATGATTGTTGTAGATACTTATCTAGTCTGGAGTACCATGCTCTAGGAGCTTGTTTTAGAACATACAAGGCCTTCTTTAATTTACACACATAATTTGTGTTCTCTGACAACTGAAATCCTTCTGGTTGTTCAATGTAGACTTCTTCTTCAAGTTCCCCATTCATAAAATTTGATTTTACGTCCATGTAACATACTTTAACATTTTTGGAGCATGCATAAGCTAAAAGAAAACTGATTTCTTCCATTCTGGAAACTGGGGCAAATGTCTCTTCAAAGTCGATTCCTTCAATCTGACCATATCCTTTACATACCAATCTAGTTTTGTTCCTTGTAACCTGTCCATATTCATTCAATTTATTCCTGAAAACCCATTTTGTGTTGATCATGTTCTTATTTTTTCGTCTTGGAACCAATTCCCAAGTGTCATTTTTCTCTATTTGATCCAATTCTTCATCCATGGCCTTATTCCAAAATTCATGCTTGCTGGCTTCTTCAAAACATTTTGGTTCAATTGTAGATAAGAGTGCTAGGTGTGTTTGTTCTGGTGAATGGATTTTTCTTCGAGTCTCAACTCCTGCATCTTTGTTTCCAATAATCTAATCTGAAGCATGATTCTTTTTTACTCATTTGCTAGGTGTCTTTGGAGATACATACTAAACTTGTTCTTCTGCTTCTATCAGATTCTCTTCATCTTCATCTTCCTCTTCTACTTCTTTTTCATCTTCTTCTTCAAAAAGTTTTTCCATTTATTTGTTTTCAACTTCCTTTGATTATGGTCTACCTTTCATCAATTGTTACGTTGATGCTTTCCACAACTTTGTTTAATATTAGATTGTAACACTTGTATGCTTTCCTTGTACTTGAGTAACCAACAAGTATTCCTTTGTCCACACGAGAGTCAATCTTTCCCATTCTTCCATCTTCTCTTTTAATGTAGCATTTGCTTCCAAAAACTATGAAGTGCTTCACATTTGCTGGTCTTCCTTTCCATAGCTCGCAGGGAGTTTTATCAGTGTTGTTTCTGAGCATTACTCTGTTTTGAATGTGAATTGCTTTATGCACTGCCTATGAACAAAAAATATCGGTCAACTTTGAATCCATTATCATTGTTCGAGCCATTTCTTGTACTGTCATGTTCTTTCTTTCAACAACTCCATTCTGTTGAGGTGTCCTTGCGATGAAGAATTGTCTTTTTATTCCATGATTGTTGCAGTAGGTCATAAATTCCTTTGAGGTGAATTCTCCTCATTTATCCGATATTGAGCATTTGATTCTTAAATCCATCTCATTGTCAACCATTTCCTTGTAGATCTTGAAATTTTCAAAAGCTTCTGACTTGTTCTTGAGAAATAAAACTGTAGTCATTCTTGTATAATCATCAACTAATAACATAAAGTATCTCTCACCTTTTAATCCTTTTGTTGTAGTTGGTCCAACTAGATCAGTATGCACAATTTCGAGTGGTTTTGTTGTTGAATATTCCTTTGATTTGAACTTGGTCTTTGTTTTCTTTCCTTGTTGGCAATGCTTCCATAAAGTGTTGGTTGGTTTCATGATCTGGGGCATTTCTTTGACTGCTTCTCTTTTGTTGACTTTGAAAAGGTTATCAAATGCATGTGACCCATTCTTCTATGCCATAGCCAACTTTCATCTTCCTTTCCTAGACAACACTTTTCATTTCCAATTTTGCTTAACACATATATGTTGCTTGAAGTTCTTGCAGTTGTAGCGACCAATTTCCCTGGACCTTCTTTTCTTATCTTACACTTTTGTGAATCGAAAGTAAATTTATGACCTTGGTCACACATTTGACTCACACTTAAAATATTATGTTTCATATCTTCTACTAGTAGAAATTTTTTTGCCTTTTCATTCTTGTTCCCAATTCAGACTATGCCTTTTCCAATGATTTTGGCTGAATAATCATTTCTGAAGGAGACTGATCCATCTCTTTCCTTTCGTAATGTAAGAAACTTGTCTCTATCACCTATCATGTGTTTTGAACATCCACTGTCAACATACCAACCATGTTTCTTCTGTTTAGCTTATAGTGAGACTGTGCATTCTTCATTGCAATACTGATCTTGCTTTCTTATCCATGTCATTTTCTGAGGTTCTTGTTTGTGACTCTGTTGAGGTTTTTTAGGAGGGACTGTCATTCTGCAATTTTTGGCCATGTGTCCAAAATTGTTACATTTGTAACATTCCACTTCAGTGATCAAAGATTCAAACCCTTTGTAACTTCTTCTCTATGTTTCACTAGGTCTTCTTGAATAACCCGTTTGTGTATGGCTCTCAAAGTAGTTATTGTTCATGTTGTTGGCTCTGCAATTTATAGCTTTATGTCCAAAATTATTACATGCATAACATAAAACAAAAAATATAGTTTGATACCTGGTAGTTGAAGATCTTCTTAAAGGATATGCTCTTATGAATTCTTCTTCTTCTTGAGGCCTGTCTATCTGTTGTTGATTATGAAATCTGAATCTTCTCAGTGGAGGAGTGTCCCTGTAATCTTCCTTGTATATCTTTTTATCCCCTTTGATTGTTTCTACATAGCTTTTTGGATTTGCTTCTTACTCTGTTGTTTTGAAGCTTGATCCCTTTTCTGTCTGATTGTATCCAAGTTCGGACTTGTCAAGATGAGATTTTTGACTGATGATAATGTCATCCAAAAATTTTGAGCTATTCTGCATATTTTCTTTTGAATATCCTTTCTTAGTGTGACAATCTCTGCTTCCAAGTTTCCAATGATCTTTTCCTTTTCTTCTAGCTATTCTTTGAGTGCTTCTTCAATTATTTTATCTTCTTCTATTTCAACCTTGAATTTTGTGATCATTTGTTCTAGTTCTTGAGTGTCTTTTTTCTTATCTAGTTCTGCTTGTAGTTTCTTGTTTTTCTTCTTTTCTCTTCTGATAACTTCTATGGCACTCATTAATTCTTCTCGAAAGTCAACTTCTGCCTCTTCAATTTATTCTTCATATGATTCTTCATATTCTTCTTCGGAGTCTTCTTTATCAGAGTCTTCTACTACCATGAATAGAACTCTCCTTGTTTCACTGTCACTAACTTCATCTTCATCTGATGATGAGATGTCTTATTTGGTGCAAAAGATTTTCTTGAAAACTTTCTTTGTAGTTCTTTTACCTTTATATGTTTGTCTGCCTTTTGAGTAACCTTCATCATTTCTCTCTTTCTTATGATTAATTTTGTTATAAAAATGACCAATACCATCACAATTAAAACAAATTAAAGGAAGCTTACATCTATACCTACCATTGGTTCCCTTGTTCATTCCTTTGACAAAGTTGGCCACTTCTTCATCATCCTCCGAGACGTCGCTACTACTACTATATTCTTCTTGTTCCTTTTTCTTTTTCTTTGATCTTTTGGATGCTTTGAAGGATGCTTCTTTTACATTTGGATTTTCCTGTTTAGTTCTCATTTCATATGCTGTGAAGATTCCATGAATTTCATCCATGCTTATTGAGTTTAGATCCGATCTTTCTTCTAGTGATGATATCTTAGGGTTAATTCTCATAGGAAGAGATCTTAGTACCTTTTGAACAATTACAGATTCTTTGATTTCTTCTCCCAATCCTATGATTGCATTCATTGTTTCATCGACTTGTAAGAAGTAGGCTGCAATATTCTCATCTTCCTTCATTTTTAATTGTTCAAACTGACCCCTATAAGGTTGAAGCTTTGTTTCTTTGACTTTTGTATCTCCTTCATAGATATTTCGAAGCTTGTCCCAAATCTCTTTAGCGGATTTACAATGTGCAACTTTGGTGAATATCGTTTCACTGAGGCCATTCATAAGTACATTTGTGGCTTTGGAATTATTCTGACCAAGTTTCATTGCTTTGTCATTTGCTGGTGGAACTGATGGTGTTGTGTATCCATCTACAATTAATTGCGAAATTTCAAATCCCTTTGCATGTATATATGTCTTCATCCTTATGCTCCAAAAAGAATACTTCTGTCCACCAAACTATGGTATTCCATCTTTATACAAGTTTTTTCTCTCCATGATATACCTTTCATTGGTTAAACTAATTTCTAAAGGAGCCTGCTCTGATACCAATTGTTGGATTACTGAGAGGGGGGGTGAATCAATAATAGAGCAATTTTATCCGTTTTAACCATATAATCTAAGTGTTATATCAATGAAGAATTATCATCCAATAACTACATAGTAAATAAGCAATGAAAAAATGAACAATCATACACATACATAGTACACCAGTGTTTTACATGGAAACCCAAATCGGGAGAAAACCATGGAATGATTTTTCTTATATGTCTTGAAGAATTACATTCATTAGAAGCACCAACTTCCTTTGTTTTCCAGTTGCAACTGGAAGGAGGCTCCAACCCCCTAGTTTCTCAGGCTGCAACCTGAAGGAAGCTCAAATTCCCCAATTCTCTGGCTACAACCAGAAGGAGGCTACAACCCCCTATGTTCTCCGACTACAACTAGAAGGTGGCTACAACCACCTTCCTTGCCTCGTCCAACCTCCCTGAAGTAGAAGTAGAATTATGGAACCACTATCACACTATCACTCTGAGATATACCACTGTAAACCTGTACCAATAAATCTGAACCATGCATCAACCTATACCTCAACCGGTAATCAACTTGTACCATAAACAAGTGCATCAACCATGCACCAACCTGTACCAAACAATCTATAATCAACGTGTACCATAAAAAAGTGCATCCAACCATGTACCAAGTATGTACCAATCATGTTTCAACTACTCATCAACTATGACTCATCAATAAGTACCAACATCATCAACTATACACCTCATGTATGTGCCAACTCATTAACTAGTTGTCTCAACCATGTACTCAACATGTACCTCAACCAAAAGCCCTCATCAATTTCATCATCCAAATCTGATTTGTAGCTCTGTAATAGACATGGTGCATATTATTACATACCTTCCTTAACTTTAACAACAAGAGACTAACATTTTCATCAAACTTTTCTTTAGTCTCACATGCCTATTTTTGGATTAGTCAACAACCCTAACTTGAAGTAATTATAACTTTGTACCTGTAATGTATAAAGATAGAAATCTCATACACAATTTTCTTCAATGTGGTTTCTACAATTCCTCCAAGTTTCACTACTTAGAACCTCTCGGAAAAGGAGTTATAGCAAAAATGGCATACCTTGCTGAATTTTGGCTTATTCTAGAGAGCAACCTTGTAAAGTGTGACCTGCACGAAATATTTGATACATTGATATGAAAATGTTACATAGAATACTAAAGAATGTACCCTAACCAACACATTTGGTCTCACTAAATTTGTATCTTTTATGAAGAATTTATTACGTTTTTACCCGAAACACCTGTTTTTGACTAGTTTTAGGACTGGCCACAAACCCTATTTTCCACGGAGTGTAACTCCCAAAATACAATGACCCACAAGATTAATTTTTTACCACAGATAATTGGATATGTTTTTTCAATGGAATAGAAATGTCACGGTCTAAATCATTATACAAAAAACGTTATAGCGAAAATGGTGAGATGACCTGTAAATAACATACCTTAGAAAGCACCATCAAAAGAATTTATCCTTCCTTGCATTTCGACCTTCTTTTCTTTACCTTGCCTCAGAATTTCGACTTAGATATCCTTGGTTACCTCAGAAACATATAGATATTCAATATGCTAAAGTGTGCTTCAAATGAGAGAGCCTTGCCTCTTATTTATACTCTCCAAGTAGCTTCCTTAAAAACATCTTCTAGGTCACTTGGCCCGACTTTCCTTATTTTAGGGTTAACCCACTTCTAATTTCTCCATTAAATTTATTATTGAAATAATTTATTTTTTATTCACTTTGAATTATAATACACTCATTATTTCACTTTATTATTTACCTTTTAAAATCTCTTAAACCACTTTGACTACTTTGACCTTTTGAGGCTTCTAGATGACATATGAGGGTCCTCCAATTTCGTAAGGCCATAACTCTTAAACAATGAGGATTTATGTGACGTTCCACATACCACCAGAAATGGCATGAAATGTGTTATATATATAGAATAGTATTATCTGAAAATATATCATAACTCATACCGTTATCCATCAAACAAACTTGGGTCCATTACCCAAACCTGGGGTCTCCAACTTCTCATGGCCATAATTCTCTAACCGTGAGGAGTTATGTGACACTCTACATACCATCGGAAATGGCATGACAAGAACTATCCATATAGGATAATTTCCCTGAAAAATTCATTGTCCTTCATCTCATTATTCCAAAATTAAGCATGGGTTCTCTTACTCCACAAAGCGTCTTCCTGTGAGGGCTTTCACCATAAGGGGACCACTTTGGAGTTCATCCATATTTACTTCTTATCAACCATAAAAAAATAGTAACGAGTCATATTTACATCAAACAATATTGGTTCCATTACCCAGACCTTTGTGCTACGAGGATTTCTTCAAGGGTTGACATCAATGACAACCAACCTTAATCAACAATTAATGTAATATCTGGAAAATATATATTTTCTTTTATGATTCATAGATTATAATGCATATCTTGAGCGTTTTCTCTCATCTGCTGGTTGTAGGCAATTAATGTAATGAATGTAGAGTACCTATAGGCTTTAATTCAATTAGATAGCTTGAGGTTGTAGGAGGGAAAACTCCAGAAATATCCCTCGTATGTATTCTATTGTATTATTATTCTCAAAGTAAGTTAGTAGTTGTAGAGCAAGAGAACAAGGGAGTAGAGAAGAACAAAGGTTGTATAATTTGTATAAGCAGATAGTTGTCGCTATTGAATCCATGTACAGAAGCACTTGAATTAATATAAGAATGCTTTGATCCAACTTCATGGTGTATCATGATTACTGTTTGCATCTATTGAATGGTATGTTTGTAGTTTGTTTATATACTCTGTTATGCATTTGTTTCAATGTTGTGTATGTATGATTGTGATTTCATGTTGGACGTATGAAGTCTGTGAAAGGGGAAGTATGAGTTTCAATTGTTTCTCTTCCTGAGAATTCCTACAAGGAGTGCAATGAAAGTCTGCAAGGAGTGCATTAACAAGAATCTGGGTTTTATCTTAGAAAAGCTCAGGAGGGATACCATTGTTCTCATACCTGCAGAAGTGCAAGTATAGCACAGATTCGTGCAAGGTGTGGGCAGGCCGGTTGAAGTCTTAGAATTTTCCAACTAAGGAGAGTGGTTGAATAACTACTGTCACAAGGAGTGCGCAAAGTTGGAAGTGTTGAATAACCAGAGGTTATTGTGAATGTTGCAAAGAGTCTGTGCAAGAATTCCTTAGAATCCTTGAGTTTGCAACAAAGTATAAGTTCAGGAGGGATAGAGACTTCGAAGAGTTTGAAGGAAGGACGAGGTTTGAAATTGCCTCACAGAAGTTAAGTTCAGAAGGAAGGGATGTCGAGTTCTTTGGCCGAAAGCCATTGAAAGTTGAACGGATGGTTGAAATTCTCAGAGGGAGAATCACCAAAATTACGTGGGTCGTTGGATCTAGTATCTACAAAGAAGTTAAGGCTGAGTGTATTTCAGCACTCACAAGCTCAGGAGATATAGAATTCATTAGATCTAAACAACCGAGAGGCATTGATTTGGCATTCTGTATTTCATCTTTTCGGAAGTCGAGAGTGTGGAGGAGTTTGCAATCCGAGAATCACGAGTCGCAAAACCCCGACGCAATTTGAACCATTAGATCATGGAAGGATCGGGACCGTTTATCCATGGTGAGGAGATATCATCATTTCAGCTATCGGGCGAAGGGAAAAAAGTCACTTCACAAATCCTCGATACACGAAATCCCGAGGCACCGAAAGTTTGGCCCCGGGTCATAGTCGAGGGTCATATTAGTAAAGAGTCAAGGGAGGAGCTAAAGATGCGTCAACCCTTTTCGGGATTTTAGGGATAGAAAGGGTCAGAGGGACTCAAAATAGAAATCATGAAGTCGCGAAATATGAAAGAGCTTTTCGGGTTAAGTTAGTGTTCATGAGGAAGTAGGGGTTTGCGCCTAGTGCTCATTCATGTGGGTATAAATTCTAAAAAAAGGACCTATGGTTATATGTACTAAATGTTCCATTGGGAACTAAAGAGTCATTATGACTCAGGGGAATAGGAGGATCCAAAGACCGGGAGGTCAACAGATCCTTGCTGAGGTAGGGGTGTTGTGTCAAGTACCATCCATGTAAATAATTTGTCTTTTGGTGGGGCCTAGAGCTTCCATAACTCAATCCACCACCATGGCCTCTCTCCATCACTAAATATGGATTGATAATGACTTGTAACCAATCTTGACATTTTTATTTCCTACATTTATTCTTTTATCCTATACTAGCTTCTCCTTTTCTGTAACACACCCAGCCTCCAAGTTGAGCCATATTACTACAAAAATGACTTAGCATATTTTGACACCATTTAAAAACTGTATGCACACAACATACCAAATAAATCATGGAACTAAAATCATAGTAAAAATGCATGAATGCAATAAACCAAGCAAACACACACCATTCAAATATTTATTTACATAGTGGAATAATCATAATAAAAACAACATAAAACTTATCTTTGTATAAAATAACCAATTGGCTACATACAAATGATGTTCCTCCCAACCATAGGCTTGTTGTTCATTTTCTCTCAACAACAATCCACCCCCAAGCTGAGGCTATGATTCCACAAGGAGTTTGAGCCCTCTTGGCTTCCCATACTCAACATTTAGCAACCCAAAACCCAAGTTATAGTCCAACAATAGTTTCAATCAATCATCTCTCTTCCCTACAACCTACACAACCTAAGGAATGGGACCCCCCTTTACTTCACACAGTTCATCGGGCCTTCCCACTTCCTTCCAAAGATCTAGTGCACTTAGTTGGACAAAAATCTCATAGTTGGGGACTCCATGAACTCTCAACTACTCTAGGAGTACTCACAATAGCCTTCACAAGGCCCTTGAACCATTTCTTCAATAGTAGAATGCGCTATGGGCTTACAACCCATTTTTATAGGCACACAAGCCTCAATTTTAGCATAAACACAACCCAATATTGGCTTCCCTCAATCACAACATGGATGGTGCTCTTCCCAAGACTGAACTTCTCTCTTGCTTACCAAAAATCAACATCTAAAAACTATCCCCTTTCTCCATACGAATTTCCCCTCTTCTCCCTTCATTTCTTTACTCTCACTCTTCCCAAAGACGATTGTACTCATACCCATGCTTTCAATAACTAGGTGAAGTGACTTCCTCACCCAACCTCTTACATGAATTTAATGATTGAGTGTCTAAATATTAAAAGGAGAGATTAGATGGTAATGATACATTAACTTAGAAAAATAACATGGGTTTCCCCTTGGATCCCCCCTCTATCCCCGTCTCTTGTGGAATCATATCCCCTCATTTTTATCATCCCTCTTGTATTGAAAGCAATGATTTTTATTTATATTAATTATTTTCAACATAGATTTTACATATCTTGACCCTCGGTCATATTAATCAATATAGGCTCTTCACCCCAACATATCATCTCACCATCCTAAATCACATTTATACAATTACATTATAATTTGTGGGGATTAAAATAGGGGATGTTACATCCCCTCCCCCTTATTTTTTCATTGTCCTCAGTGCACAAATCCATACATGAATACATACATATTACAATGCTAGACTCTTCGGCCTTTAATCAACATATATATACATAGGTACTTTGGCCCAAAAATCATAGATACATAGGAATTCCATCCCCAAAACATGCAAATGATTTCACATTTCATCATTCTGGCAGTAGTTCCCACCAACAGTTCCTCATTCCTCTTTGTCTATACCACTTTCCTTTGGGGCTCCAACTACAATATAGTTAACAATTTTTCGATTCCCACAACAATTCCAAACAATAATCTATCATTCCCCTCAACCTACACAACCCAAGGAAGTGTACCTTCTTCTTTGCACCATAGTCCCTTAGGATGTGCCACTTCCCTCCAAGCATCCATCATATGGTTGGATAGGAAATATCTGAGTTTTGGCTCTATGGAGTCCATTTATGATAAGGTAATCTTCCAATTTTCAATTAGTTGCAATTGTTCTTCATGCACTGCATATTCTAGCTCTCACTTTGCTTATTTTGAACTATATCAACTCCATTGTACTTTACTTATTCCATGCCATCAAATGATCAAACACAACTCTGATACCAATTCTAAATGTGGAAAATACACAACATTACATACAATCTCATGCCACTGTCCATAACAATTAAAAACGTAACACAATCAATGTAAACATGCACTTAAATGATTAAACACACACACAATAGAATTTGATAATGTAAAAAAGCAGATGTAGAAACTCCATTTAGGAATAATAGGAAACAATAAATAAGATACATCTCAAAATGCAATGCAAAACAATTAACTCATCTTTCAACATAATTAAGCATTATGAATATGAACACTTATCCATATGGATGTTGCTCTTTTTCACAAGCTTCCATGGGAAAGAATTCGACTGATTGTCCTTTCTGACACATCCTCATGATCCCAACCACCATGACATATGTATTATGGATTTACCTCTTTTTTTCCATCCTCACCCTCCAGTTTGAGGCACCCCCCTTCACTACTACATAGTCCCTTAGGTGATCCATCATTTTCCAAGGTGTTCTTGGACAAGGAGAGTGCTAACTCATTACCAAACTTCCACTAGTATTACATAACATGTGGAAATCATAGGGTTTTTGTGTCCTAATAGTAGCCTTATTCGTGAGATTTCCAACTTCAATAGTCATCATCTCATATGTATCACACACATACAATAATCATGAGATAACATAACAACAAGTTTACTTATTAATTTCCAAACCTATTTCATATAGGAAAATCAAATTTTCCAAGCATGATATTCCTTCTCATAATGTTTGGATCTTGCAATAGCAAGCACGATCTTCCTTGTGGGATTACACCCTTTCCATATCCAAGACCATTCTTCCCACAATTTTCTCAACTTTTCATTCATCCAAACAAATTGTTAGTATCTCATGCACATTACACTCTTATTGCAACATTTGAAATCAACCCATGAAGTGATTTCATAATTGTATTACTCTAAAAAATCAATCACTTCCAACTACTATTCATATTAAATGGAATGAAACTATCATTCCTTTCACATGCATTATCTAGCATACCAAGATTTTCATAATGCAATCAAACAACAAATTGATGTGCCAATACCCATGGCCACATCTATGTAACACATCATTTCATCGACTCTATAATATCACATATCTATGTCATGTATTCCACCATGGTCAGTTGGAACGTCTATCCATTTCGTTAACACATTATCCAAACTCTTTCCAATTACTTGTTCGATCATTTGGATACCTTCCTCTTCAACCCATACAGAACACTAGGAATATAATCCCTTAGTGTTATTCGGTGTTGGAAAAGAGGTCGCAATCTAAACAATGATTATATAGGGGAAAACCATTAAGCACTTGTATGGCGGAATAGTCCTTTCATATCCAACCACAACATGGACTCAAATATGGTTATCTCTATTGACATTCATTGTTATAGAAGGAATATATCTCTTGACTTGACTTGGTTATGATCTCATAACCAACATATCATCATATGCAATTAAATTTCATATAATTGCATTTAAGCACTTTACAAAAAGTGTACACTCAAGGCCCTCAACCTTTACATCAATTTCAAATATTGAAAATTTAGCTGAGGTAATTCTTACCTCAATTCCATTCATCATTTATGCATAATAAACGACCCCAAATGCATACCTGCATGGTTTTTGTTGCATTAATTGATGCTACCTGATCAAATGATATTTTGTAGAATCTCGTAGGATCTCTTCACCAATCTCTTGATCAACATTCTTACCATCCTAATTTGTCTGCATATGGATGGATGTCATATGCATCATCATCAACAACAACAACAACAACATCAACATCTTCATCAGTCTTATTATGTATCTATAAAAATGTTTATAACATGGATGAAGATGTTGNTATATATATATATATATATATATATATATATATATATATATATATATATCAGCAGAGTACTCTTAGTCTACAATCACACCATGTGCATGTATAGGCATGTCTATATGCACTAATGCACATCATTATGCACCAAGAATTTAATCTCAACATGCCTACTCATATACATGCATTATATTTTCATTTTATGCATCATGCATCACTTCTACTATGCACTCTAGTGCATATCTATTTCAATTTTATTTATTTATTTTTGTGTTGTAGATGGTTGTCCTTGAATTCCTTAAGATTTTGGATGCTCTGATTTCCTTCATTCTACTAATTTTTGCACCACTATACCTTGACCTAAGCCTTTTTCCAGCAAAGTCCCACTTGGCCATTTTGCATTTCCAACCAATATGCCTTATTTCCAACTGCTTCTAGTTAGGAAATCAACCCCAAATTTCCCTTGTTGGAACTTTCCAGTGCCTTGGAATGAAGTATATTTATCATTCCAATTCACCTTGATACTACAACATCCTTAAATCAGTTTACCCATAATTATGGCATCTCTTTCCATTATCTCTAGATGTCCATTGTTTTTCTCAATTTTTATTTTTATTTTAATACTTTTCTTTACCCCGTCAAGTAATATTCTATGAATCTATGTCTTTTCCACTCAAGACCAATCTACTCCTAATGGGATGACACATTTATCCATTGGAACTTTTAATGAATACACCTTACTATTCTACCCCCTTGAATTATTTTTACCTACACCTGGATTTCACTACACACTCTCATAACATAAGTGCCTTTCTTACTATGTATAGTTTTTAGAAAAACGTGTCTAATTCCTAGTTGGGAATTATTTTTCAAGCATTCCTACGCCTTCTCTTAGAGACGAATCACCCACTCCATGAGTTACACCTTGCATCTTGAGATCCTTTTTTTCTCTTGCAAAAAATTGTGTCAGCTTCACTGCATTCTACAGTCAAGGCTACATAATCCTCATTAACTCTGTATGCATTCAAATGACATTTTTCACATGTTGGATTCATGCTTCAAGTACAAATCTATGTTAATTTACCTTTGCAAGCCATTGATACTATGTATAAGTTGAATACCAATTTCCTCAGTCCTTTTCCAACCATTCATTACCTATTATGTAGCTCTCCACTTCCCTCTACAACTCTTTATTGCCTCAACTAATTGTACTAGATTTGAACCGCTTCCTTTTCCAATGGACCCTAAGATTAATCTATAACAGACCCACACAATCCTCATTTATTGAATCTTATTCTCTTTCTAGCAATCCCTTCATAAAACACTCTTGGCTTGAGTGTTTCTCTGCTTATGAACAATGCCCTGTTATTAAGCTCAACCCCTTTTCCATTACTAGGTTGTTACATTTCCAAAAGTTCCTCTATACCCATTCATAGGAACTATAATGAGTTTCAATACTCTTTATAACTCAATAATCACCTTTGACATGCACCTCTATCATCTGGAAATGTTTTTCCAAAAATAACACTATTTGGAAAACTTCCACTTCAAATAATTACATGATTCATGGAATCCAACTCCACTTTTCCTACAACTTTAGGAAAAAACCAAAATATTATGTTAGAGAAATCAATCCTTTTTTCATGTTTTCCTCTGGATTACTTTTCCAGTGGCTATACTCATAACTCATTCCAAGTTCCGAGCAAAAATTTATGGCTCTCTAAAATCAACAATTTCACCCATTTTTGCATCTGTTTCACTAGTTCAAATAATTTTCAGCGTCCAAGTTATGTCACCTCTAGATGAAAGTATATTAGGAATCAGAAAAATATTTATATTGGGAAAAGAAAAATTTTACTATTTTGAAAAAAGATCAACCTTTGGATTTGGAATCTGATGCTCCAGTCAAATGCTATATAAATATGGAATTGACGACTTTGTGCTTTTGCACTTTCTCCAAACTTAGAAATGTTAGCCCTATTTAAGCATCCCTACACCAACCTCTTTTGAATTTTTCCAGAATCCCAAATGGGTATCCCCATGCCTGATTTTTGAACTATCTTCCATAATTTTACCTTTATCAGGGATCCAGGATGATAGTTGATGCAGGAGCATCTATGACTTCGTCAAGCGAGCTAGCGCGTGGAGGGAAGAACATACAGCTGGACAGTGCCAGCATATAGCTTTTTGAAATCCTTTGAAAAGATTGTTGCGCCGCCATTTAAATGAAGGCATTCAAAGCCAGGCGCACTTGTAATATATTATAGATAGGAAGGCATTTAATAGTTTAATGCTGGCAGATAGGAATTAACTGTAGATTAGACAGTTTTAGCTTTTGAGAGGGAAAACGGAGTATAGACACCCTCCCTTGTATCATTTTGTATCATTCCATTCAGATTATTCAGCATTAGCATTGAGAGGAGAGCAGAGCAGAGAGCTTGTGAAGAACCTCCATGTATAGATATTGAATTAATAGGAAGAGCTTTGATTCAATTCCATGGATGTGTTTGATCTCTGTGTGTTGTTGATATTATGCTTTTGCATGTTTGCTTCTTTTTATGCTTATCTTCTATATGCTGTGTATGTGATTGCATATCAGGTTCGAAACCTGAGAGAATGAGGGAATGAGTTCCAATTGTTTCTCTGCTTGAGCCAGGAGATTCTTGCATAGAGTGCAGTCAAATTCCTCCACATAGAGTGCGTTGAGGTGGCTAAGTAGTTGAACCTTTGTTCTCTTTTACCCAGGGTGAATTGGGTTGTTCGAAGCCGTGCAGGTGAAGTGCAGGCCGGACTGAAGTCTCAATGGAAAGTCTGAGAGGGGAAAATCCGAGGCTGTTGCAAGTGTGAGTGCATAGAACCCGGAAGACTTCATCACTGTTGGAAGTGGTTGAAGGCCGAGCACAGGAAGTGCATGAAAGTTCCCTGAAGGAGCCAGAGGAACAAAGCTCAGGAGGGATAGTCCCTTTGCTTCGCTCGCACAGGATGAAGGTGGTGAAGCGGAGAACTCTTCAAGAGGAAGAGAATTGACGACTTGACGTTGTCGGGTAGATCTTAAAAAAACCACAGACCGTCAAATCGTGGAGGAGCTGCGAGGGAGTTAACTCGCAGGCGCACAGAGGAGCCCGTTGGCTATTTTCATATCGGCATATCGGGGTTGGCGAGTTCAAGAGTTGCATGCATGTCGAAATCGCGAGTCGCTATTTCCCGATCTAATTGGAACCGTCGATTTGAGCGCGGACAGGTGGCACAAATCCGGCGTATCAGGGTTTCGGCATTTGGGGTTTCCACCAGTAAGGGAACTTTGCATCGTGGATTCACGATCCGTGAAACCCCAAGGTTGATGTGGCAGCGTGGGACCCCGGAGGCATAGTGGGGTATAGGTGGTGTTGTAGAGAGGACTTGGCACCTCAGCGTTCGGGGTTCGGAGAGTTAAGTGGTTGGCATCGCCAGTGGCGATATTCCGAAGCGATGACTGTTGACCATCGGCATTCGGGGTTCGGCATTTGATTGCATGAGAACATTGTTGTGAGTCTCACGATATCGCGAGGTCCGATCTCCTAATTTGCGAAAGGGAGGATCGCCGAGAAGTATCCTGTGGGTGATGAAAACTCCCAGAGGAGTTGGAAGAGTGTTGACTCTTCGGGCCTGAGAGTGAAGAAGGTCCTGGTGGAGTGACTGCTCGCTGAGGGGTACGTTGCGATCAAGTGGTATCAGAGCTAGAAGAGGAGTTCTCTTTGTTCAGATAGCAGAGAGGAGTAGATACATAATGCCGCCCAGGAGAGAAAGGCCGTCGCATGATCGTGAGGACAGGGATGCCCGAAGAAGGGGTAGGCCAGCAGGTAATGCTGAGATGGAACGCCAGATGTGGGATCTCAGAGTGAGACTCGAGGAGATGGAGACTGCCCAGAGGCGACGAGCTAGTGCAGTGGATTTTAGCGACTCTGAGGTTGAAGAGGAAGCTGGACATGCTGAAGAAGAGATCTCAACAGAAGATGCCTCGACAGAGAGGTTGATCAGAGCTATTTCGAGGATGAGCTCGAAGACCAAAATGGACATCCCGACTTATGAGGGGAGTCTAAATGCTGAAGAGTTGTTGGATTGGATCCGAGCACTCGACACCTACTTCGATTATGAGGATATCGAAGAGGACAAGAAGGTAAGGCATGCCGTCACAAAGTTGAAGGGACATGTAGCCTTATGGTGGGATGAGCTGCAGGCAGATAGGCGTTCCAAAGACAAGCAGAAGATCAAAAGCTGGGATCGGATGATCGCCAAGATGAAGGCGAAGTTCATTCCGAGGGATTACCAGATCACTCTGTTCAAGCGCATGTAGAACCTGAGACAGAAGTTGATGACGGTGAAGGAGTACACCGAAGAATTCTACAGGCTCAACATTCGAGCTAGTCATCGGGAGAGTGATGACGAAAAGGTGGCAAGGTACCTGACTGGATTGAGGTATGACATTCAGGACGAGTTGAGCATGGTTACCATATTCACAGTTGAGGATGCATACCAGATGGCTCTGAAAGTAGAAGAAAAGCTGAGCCGCAAGCAAGGTCAGCGTGGGCGAGGCAGAAGTCAGCCCAGTGGTAAGGCTGTCGCCCAGGAGAGAACTCAGAAACCCAAGGAGGATTGGAAGAGGCCTCAGGGTAGAGCTGAGAAAGGTGGAACCTCACAGCAGAGGCAGCCACAAATTGAGTAGAGACAGCAAAATGCTGAGCCGAGGAGGCAGCAAGATTATCAGCAAGGAGGATATGCTGATGCCAATACATTTCCGCGAAACCGTGGTAGAGGAAGAGGTAGAGGAGTTATCACATGTTTCACATGTGGTAAGGACGGCCATAAAGCTATGGACTGTCTAGAGAGAAAGGTGGACAGAGTAAAAACTCACATCGCTGAGGCGCAGAGGCGTGATGCGGAGGAAGAAGACAGCAGAAGTGGGAAGTCGCTGACGGTACACAAGGTCCTTTTGAAACCCGAGAAGGAGGTGGAGGACACAGCTCAGAGATGCAGACTGTTCCGGACAACTTGCAAGACCAAGGGCTGGAAATGCAAGGTCATAGTGGACAGTGGAAGCATAGATAATCTCGTTTCAACCGAGATGGTGGAGAAATTGGAGCTGAATACGCACAAACACCCGAGTCCTTACAAAGTGACATGGCTGCAGAAAGGACACCAGGTATGTGTTACGAGACAATGCTTGGTAAATTTTAAAATGGGTGATTATAGAGATGAAATTATGTGTGATGTCATTCCCATGGATGTATGTCATGTATTATTGGGAAGACCATGGCAGTTTGATAGAAATGTTGTTCATGATGGGAGGATGAACACATACACCTTGGAGAAGGATGGAAAAACACACACATTGTTGCCGATGAAGGATAAGGAAGTGGAGCCAGAAGTTAGCAGCACAATACTTCTCATGAGTGGGAAAGATATTCTCACGGAGTTGGAGAAAAATGAAGATCCACAATTCTTTGTTGTCAGGAAGCCGAGAATTGTCCTGACAAGCACAAGAGTGGACAACTTGCCGGAGGAGGTTCAACAACTACTGGGAGAGTTTGCTGACATCATCGTGGATGAACTACCTCATTCGTTGCCACCAATGCGAAGTGTGAGTCACCATATCGACCTCATACCCGGAGCAAGTCTACCGAATAAGGCAGCGTACAGGTTGACACCTCAAGAGAACAAGGAGGTCAAAAGGAAGGTTCAGGATCTGCAGGACAAGGGACTAGTGAGGGAGAGCCTAAGTCCGTGTGCCGTTCCAACGGTACTGAGTCCGAAAAAGGATGGAGGCTGGAGGATGTGTATAGACTCCAGGGCCATAAACAAGATCACCATCAGGTATAGGTTTCCATTGCCGAGAATAGACGACTTGATGGATTGCCTAAGTGGGGCAAATTATTTTTCAAAAATTGATCTCAAGAGCGGATATCATCAGATCCAGATGAGAGAGGGAGATGAGTGGAAAATAGCATTCAAGACAAACGAGGGTTTGTACGAATGGCTGGTCATGCCGTTTGGGTTGACAAATGCACCCAGCACTTTTATGAGGCTGATGAATGAAGTCCTGCGGGAATTCATTGGCAAATTTGTGGTGGTGTACTTGGATGATATTTTGATTTTCAGCAAGATGAAGGCTGAACACTTGAGGCATTTGTCCATTGTGATGAAAAGACTATAGCAGGAGAAGCTGTTGATCAATTCGAAAAAGTGTTCCTTCATGCAGACACAACTCATTTATTTGGGTTTTTTAATCTCGGCGAATGAACTGAGAAGGTGAATGTAATCAGGAACTGGCCATCGCCAAGAAATGTTTTTGAGGTAAGAAGCTTCCATGGTTTGGCAAGCTTCTACAGAAAGTTCATTCGAAACTTCAGTGGAATCAGTGCCGCGATGATGGACACTGTGAAGAAGTGGCATAAAGTTTTTCAGTGGACAACCGAGGCCGAAATAAGATTCAATTTGTTGAAGCGAAAGATTACTGAGCAGCCAATTCTGGTGCTACCAGATTTTCAGAAAACCTTCCAGGTGAAGTGTGATGCTAGGGAGTATGTTGTTGGAGGGGTTCTGAGTCAGGATGACAGGCCTGTGGCATACTACAACGAGAAGCTGGATGATGCAAAGCTGAAGTACTCCACGTACGATAAGGAATTCTATGCCATCATACAGGCATTGAAAAAGTGGAGGCATTACTTGATACCCAAGGAATTTGTTTTATACAGCGACAACCATGCATTGCAGTTCGTGAGTCAGCAGGAGAAGCTGAATCAAAAGCATGCGAAGTGGGTAGAATACATGCAGAATTTCACATTCATGATCAAGCACATTTCAGGGACTGCGAATAAGGTAGCAGATGCCTTGAGCCGAAAATGTTTGTTGCTGCAGGAGTTCAGAGTCAAAACCTTGGGTTTTGAAAATTTAAAGGACATGTATACGGGTGATGCAGACTTCAAAGAGGAATACGAGGCAGTCGAGAACCCAGTTCTCAGGGATAGGAGTCCATGGATAGACTACCTGATCCAGGATGGATTGTTGTTTCGGGGAAATCAATTGTGCATTCCAGATTTCTTTATGAGAGAGAATTTGGTGAAGGAGAAGCACAGCGGTGGCTTAGCAGGTCATTTCGGACATGACAAGACGTTCGCCAAGCTAAGTGAATCATATTATTGGCCGGGCATGCATGCAGATGTGAAGAGGTTTTTTGACAGGTGCAGAATATGTCAACATGCAAAAGGCCGAAAGCAGAACACAGGGTTCTATCAGCCATTGCCCATACCCGAGAGACCATGGGAAGCCATTAGCATGGACTTTGTGTTGGGTTTGCCGAGAACACAGCGAGGGGTTGATTCCATTTTTGTAGTGGTGGGCAGGTTCTCAAAGATGGCACATTTTATTTCGTGTCATAAGACCAGTGATGCAACCCACATCGCGAACTTATTTTTCAAAGAGATCGTGAGATTGCATGGATTGCCAAGAAGCATAGTCTCGGATCGAGATACGAAGTTCATAGGTCATTTTTGGAGGACGCTATGGAAGAAGCTAGGGACTGACTTGACTTTCAGTTCTTCTTACCATCCGCAGACAGATGGGCAGACCGAAGTGGTCAACAGAAGCTTGGGGGATTTGTTAAGGAGCCTGGTGACGGAGCATCACAGCAGTTGGGATCAGATCCTACCACAGGCAGAATTTGTGTACAATGATTTGGTGAATCGAAGTACAGGTAAGAGTCCTTTCCAAATTTTTTATGGGACGCAGCCGAGAGGAGTGTATGAGCTCAGGGAGCCAGAACGGGCTAAAACCAGTAGCGCGAGGGCTGAAGAATTTGCAGAGGCGATGCAGGAACTTCACACACAGGTGAAGCAACGGCTGCAGAAGGCAAATCAGGAATATAAGCGCAGAGCCGATCAGAGAAAAAGACAACTTCAGTTTGAGTTTGGAGACTTGGTTTTGGCGCACTTGAGAAAAGAAAGGTTCCCAAGGGGAACATACAACAAGCTCAAGATGAAGAAAATTGGGCCATGCAAAGTCCTGAAGAAGTTTGGCGAAAATGCATATGAGCTTGAGTTGCCAGAGGGCATTGGGATATCTCCGATATTCAACATTTCGGATTTATACCCATACAGGGCTGAAGAAGCAAGCACTGGAACTGAGGAACCAGTGGTCCAGTGGCAGAAACAATTGTCAGTTGCACAGAAACCTCAGATGGAGTGCATACTGGATAAGAGAGTAGGCAGGAAGACCAGGAGAAAACAATATTTTGAATACCTGGTAAAGTGGAAGAACCACCCAGTGGAGGATGCCAGCTGGGAGACAGAAGCAGTTATACAAAAGCATGGGCAGACTGTGCAGGAGCTCATGAGCAGGAGCCCATGAAATCTTTTGAGTCGAGGAGTATGATGCAGGAGAATCTATGAATTCGTCAAGCGAGCCAGCGCGTGGAGGGAAGAACATACAGCTGGACAGTGCCAGCATATAGCTTTTTGAAATCCTTTGAAAAGATTGTTGCGCCGCCATTTAAATGAAGGCATTCAAAGCTGGGCGCACTTGTAATATATTATTGATAGGAAGGCATTTAATAGTTTAATGTTGGTAGATAGGAATTAACTGTAGATTAGACAGTTTTAGCTTTCGAGAGGGAAAACGGAGTATAGACACCCTCCCTTGTATCATTTTGTATCATTCCATTCAGATTATTCAGCATTAGCATTGAGAGGAGAGCAGAGCAGAGAGCTTGTGAAGAACCTCCATGTACAGATATTGAATTAATAGGAAGAGATTTGATTCAATTCCATGGATGTGTTTGATCTCTGTGTGTTGTTGATATTATGCTTTTGCATGTTTGCTTCTTTTTATGCTTATCTTCTATATGCTGCGTATGTGATTGCATATCAGGTTCAAAACCTGAGAGAATGAGAGAATGAGTTCCAATTGTTTCTCTGCTTGAGCCAGGAGATTCCTGCATAGAGTGCAGTCGAATTCCTCCGCATAGAGTGCGTTGAGGTGGCTAAGTAGTTGAACCTTTATTCTCTTTTACCCAGGGTGAATTGGGTTGTTCGAAGCCGTGCAAGTGAAGTGCAGGCCGGACTGAAGTCTCAGTGGCAAGTCTGAGAGGGGAAAATCCGAGGCTATTGCAAGTGTGAGTGCACAGAACCTGGAAGACTTCATCACTGTTGGAAGTGGTTGAAGACCGAGCACAGGAAGTGCATGAAAGTTCCCTGAAGGAGCCAGAGGAACAAAGCTCAGGAGGGATAGTCCCTTTGCTTCGCTCGCACAGGACGAAGGTGGTGAAGCGGAGAACTCTTCAAGAGGAAGAGAATCGACGACTTGAACTTGTCGGGTAGTTCTTAAAAAAACCACAGACTGTCAGATCGCGGAGGAGCTGCGAGGGAGTTAACTCGCAGGCACACGGAGGAGCCCGTTGGCTATTTTCATATCGGCATATCAGGGTTGGCAAGTGCAAGAGTTGCATGCACGTCGAAATCGCGAGTCGCAATTTCCCGATCTAATCGGAACTGTCGATTTGAGCGCGGACAGGTGGCACAAATCCAGCGTATCAGGGTTTCGACATTCATGGTTTCCAGCAGTAAGGGAACTTTGCATCGTGGATTCGCGATCCATGAAACCCCGAGGTTGACGTGGCAGTGTGGGACCCCGGAGGCTTAGTGGGGTACAGGTGGCATTGTAGCGAGGACTCGGCACCTCGGCATTCGGGGTTCAGAGAGTTAAGTGGTTGGCATCGCCAGTGGCGATATTCCGAAGTGATGACTGTTGACCATCGACATTCGGGGTTCGGCATTTGATTGCACAAGAACGTTGTTGTGAGTTTCGCGATATCGCGAGGTCCGATTTCCCGATTTGCGAAACGGAGGATCGCCGAGAAGTATCCTGTGGGTGACGAAAACTCCCAGAGGAGTTAGAAGAGTGTTGACTCTTCAGGCCTGAGAGTGAAGAAGGTCCTGGTGTAGCGACTGCTCGCTGAGGGGCACGTTGCGATCAATAGTTATAGTTTGTATAATTTTAAATTGTTTTCTCATTTTTATCCCTCTATGCCATAGTGCCTTCTCTTCCATCCTATACAATTTTAGGTACCCATGTTCCAATTTTGGTTCCATGGCTATATTATATGGTCCATGATATTTTCAAAGACTACTCTCATGCCCTAAACTAACTTTTCAGTAAGGATTGATTCCCTCTGGAAGTAAATTGGTACCTCAATTATACCTTATATTGTTTCAGTTGTAACTTTCTCATACGAGTGTAGTTTTTCACTTGGAATAGATCATTGGAAATATCTTAATGAGATATTTAATTTAAGAAATAGAGACTAGTGTCCCATTGGTACACATAATTGTCTCGATTTTTACTACCTAAACATGTTGTTTAGGCCCTCAAAATGCCTTTGAAAGTTGATTACCTACAACAACTGAAAATTCTCGAAGAATTTGACTAGTTTACTATTGTAACAAACCCTAAATTAGGTCAAATTATTATTCAACTATTTGACACTATTGTAGTTGAGAATTACCTTCCTAACACCATGGACATCCTCTCGAAGACCATTAGGAAAAACCTTCCAAACGTCATCGAGTTCATCCTTTCAAATACCATCGACAAAACCTTTTGAAGACTATCGAAAACATCCTTTTGAATATTGTCAAGAATGAACTTTTGATGACCATAGGGAACATCCTCCTAAAGACCATTGGGAAAAATACTTCTGAATACGATCATGTTCATCCTTTCGAATATTTTTGAGAAAAACCTTCCAAATACCATTGAGAACATCCCCATGAAGACCATCAGGAAAAAACTTTACAAAGACCATCAGACTCCAAAATCTATTGGGAATCAAGGTTTTACTTTGCAATTATTGTTCGAAATTCCAAAACACATTCTCCCAAAACTAATTTGGACTGTCAATATATGATATTAGAGTGATATTAGCTGTCAATTCACAATCTACTCCAAACTCCGTTGGGATTCTTCAACCTACGAACGAATCTCGACCGTTGCTTCTTAAAAATCAAGTGATCTCAACCATTGATCCATCAAAATTTGTTCCACAACCCCTACCTTCTTCCACCATGGCACTACCACCATGAATCCTATCAATCCACATCATGGTACACTCCATGTCATCAATTATGGAATTTTTCCAAAAATCCCGAAAATTATAAATTTTCAATAATTTTATAATTTCTCTGAAATTTTTCTTCGAGGAACTTGGAAGTTTTAATTGATCCAAAATAATATCGACCATTGATAACCAATTCAATTGTGATATGGGACATTGATTTTACTAACTCCTCAATCACTATTAAAATAGAGAATTCGATGTTCCAGACCACATTTGACTTTGCAACATGCATATCAATGTCGTCAATCATCTCCTCAACCATTCTAAATGTAATTTTGACCCAATTTTGTTTATAAATTTGCAGATTTCACTATGGAAATCATCAATTTCCCCCAATTCGTAATAGATCCCAAAATCTATAACAATGAATTTTCCCCAATTCGCGTCGGTCCTTGGCCCATACAAGTCCAATGTTGAACCAAACGCTCTGATACCATATTGTAACGCACCCAATATCCAATATTAGCCACATTACTACAAAAACAACTTATCATATTTTGATACCATTTAAAAACTACATGCACACAATATACCAAATAACTTATGCAACTAACAACATAGTAAAAAATGATGAATGCAATAAATCAAACAACACACACCATTCAAATATTCATTTACACAATGGAATACTCATAAAAAAAACAACAAAAAACTTATATGTTTATAAAATAACCAATTGGATGCATCCAAAGGACATTATTCCCATCCATAAGCTTGTTGTTCATCTTCTCTCAACATCAAGCCACTCCTGATCTAAATCTATGAGTCCACAAGGAGGTCGGGCCCTCTTGTCTTCCCACTCTCCACATTCATCAACCCAAAACACAAGTTATACTCCAATAGAAGTTTCGATCCACTAAATCTCTTCCCCACAACCTAAGGAATGGGATCCCCCTTCACTGCACACAGTCCCTCGGGCCTTCCCACTTCCCTCTAGGGATCCAATGCACTCAATTGTATCTGAATCTCACATCTGGGGACTCCAGGAACTCTCACTACTCCATGAGTTCTTAGAACACCCTTCACAAGGTTTTTGAACCATTTCCCCAACATGAAAACACACTAAAGGATTGTTACTCATTTTTATAGGCACACAAGCCTCGATTTCAGCATAAACATAGCCCAATAATGAATTCCCTCCATCACAACATGAATGGTGCTCTTCTGATCACTAAACTCCTCTCTTGTTGCTAAAAAATCAACATCTAAAATTTCCCCCTTTCTCCATACGAATTTCCCCTCTTCTCCCTTACTTGCTTGACTCTCACTCTTCCCAAAGATGAGTGTACCCATGCCCATTCTCTCAATAACTAGGTGAAGTGAATTCCTCACCAAATCTCTTACATGAATTTAATGATTGAGTGTCTAAATAGTCAAAGGGGAGATTAGATGGTAATGGCACATTAACTTAGAAAAATAACATGGGTTTCCCCTTAGATCCCCCTTTTAGACCACTCTCTTGTGGAATCATAGCCTCCCATAATTATCATCCCTCTCATATCGAAGCCAATCATTATTATTTTTATTAATCATTTTCAATATACATTTTACATATCTTTGCCCTCGGCCATATTAATCAATATAGGAACTTCACCCCAACATATCATCTCACCAACCTAAATCACATTTATATAGTTACATTATAATTTGTGGGGATTAAAACAGGGGATGTTACATCTTCCATCAAGAGAAGAGTGGCACTAAAGATAAATTCTTTCCTATAATGGTTCCATATTTATATGTGCTACCCATCTAATCCTATAACATATGTTTTTTTACAACTTGATTTCCATCGAGTGATATAGGGATCATAAATATTTGAAATGCAAAGGATATTCCTTGAATTTGGCCTGTAAATTAAATCCTATGGAAATTAGTCTCCCAAGCTTATGCCAACAATAGAATCCCTTCCTATGAGAAATTTTCATTCATCCCCTACATCCCAGGCTAAGTGGTTGATTAAAATATCAAAACATAGAACTATTTCCTTACAAAACATTAATACTCTAGCTTTACGTTTTGGGAAAGATATGATCCATTCAATAATTTATAGGGGAAAGATACATTTCTAATACAAAACCTTCTACCATAAACCTTTTTTAGAGATGAGGTGTCATATCCCTTTTATTGTAAGGGCCTTCCATAATACATGCAAGTATTTCAAACCCCACCCCCCTTAGACTTTGGATGAGTAATAATTTCCCATTTAATGATAGGGGTGCTATTATTCTCTTCATTCCTAAACCATAGATAGTCTAAGCATAAATTATTGAACCTTTTAGCATGATTTTGGGGATGTAGACTAATGAGAGCCAATACACGAGTATAACTTCTAAAAATCTCTTTGTAATGACCAATATTATAGCATGGAAGATCCATCTACTGCACCAAAGGCCTAATATTTTCTTTAGCTTGTCATAAATCATCATACATATATTTTGAAATGATCATCATTTGCTTCCAACATGAAACCTAGGTATCTAAAATACTCCTCAATCAAGCCAATAAATAAAGGGAGGAATTTGAAAATCATGGTGTGAATGGATTGAGGCACATGGTAGAAGAATATAGAGGATCTATGGGGGTTTATATCCATTCCAATAGAGAATGGGAAAACTTATAGGATTCTATCGAGTCATTTTTCTTCTTAGATTGTGGTGATACCAAATAGGATAATATTTTCAATGAATAGGATGTGGGAAATGTATAATTGGTCAGAGATTTTAACACTTTTTTTACTACCTACCTGGATCTCATGGTGAATGTGTTTTCTTAAGGAATTAAAAAAAACAAAAAAGAGGAGGGGGGATAGGGGGAATTCTTGGTGGAGGCCTTTGAATGGAAGGAAGAAGGAAGAGGCTAACCCATTGATTAGAAAGTATATAAAACTAATTGAAAATAATATTCTATATAGTTTATAAAGAGATCAAATAAGCCTACTTGAGTTAGAATGAGGAAACATAAGAGCTATTTTACCTTATCAAAATATTTGGTTAGGTCAAGTTTGAGTGAAAAATATTACCTAGACATTGTTTTGATAGTGTGTAAATCCTGATGGAAAACCCCTACAGTGTCATGAATATTTTGACTGTCTAAAAATATAATTTTCTCTAGTCCTATATCCTTGAGAGGTGTGGTTTGAGGTGTCCAACAATGGATTTATGATGATCTTATAAAAACATGTACAAAGGGAAATGGGTCAATATTGATCCACTACAAGGAAAACACCTTCTAGTAGAGGCTTTTGCAGAGGTTTTGGTGTTAGAAAATTTGGAATTTTTTTCAAAAAAACATCTGCTAAAACCTCCTCTATTGGTTGTGTATTTTTTAACGGATGTTTCATATAACTAAAAAAAATTGGGTGGGTGGAGGTTCTAGCAGAGGTTTTTTTCAATGCTTTTATTATCAAAACACACCGGTGCACACACATAAATGAGAAGCACCGATACCGATGCACTTACATAAATGAGAAGCATCGGTGCACACACATAAATGATGATAACCAATGTGCACACATAAATGAGAAGCACCATAACTCAAACATATATAAGAAGCACCAGTGTGCACACACAAATGAGAAGCACTGGTATAGGTGCACATACATAAATGAGAAGCACCGAAGCGCACAAATAAATGATGAGCACCAGTGCACACTCATAAAGGAGAAGCACTAGAAATCACACATAGATAAGAAGCATCGGTGCACACCCATAAATGAGAAGCATCAGTACCAGTGCACATACATAAATGAGAAGTACCAGTGCACACACATAAATGATGAGCACCGATGTCCACAAATAAATGAGAAGCACTGAAACTCACACATAAATAAGAAGCACTGGTGTGCACACATAAATGAGAAGCATTTTTTCCCACACATAAACGAAAATCACCAATGATTTTTAAATGCATTGGTTCGTATTGTAATCATGCACATCAAAATATTTTGAAATGATACAAATATAATCGCACATTATATCGTTTAAAGAAGTGTTTCTTTCTCACAATTTTTAGCACCCATGTGTATAACTCATAAAAATTCACCATTTAGTGAGTTCAAAATAATGTAGTGCAACATATGCATATATTTTAATTAATTTTTTTTTTACAAATTTTCAATTAATCATCTCAAAATGCAATATTTTTTATAATAATATTGATTTTTATATTTTTGTTATTGAATTTTTATACAATGATTGTATTAATGTGTTATCCAATGGATTACACCTATTATTTGCAACAATGTAAATCATCCATATATTAATTAATCATCAACACAACATTTGACAACATTTGACAATGCAATAAAATAAGAAACCCATTTTATTATATATGAATAATTGACCCATTGTCATACAAAATGGGACAATGTAAAGGTCCAAAATAATCAAAATGCAACCAATATGTAATTGTACACTCATCGGTAAATGAGGTCCTTTTGGTATTTCAAAATGGGTTTTTAAAGGATGGAGTAAATCCCTCCTAGTATTTCCAAAAGGGTGCAATGAGGATGGGAAATATATGTAGTACTAAAATGGTAAGTGGTGATCCTAATATTTGAAAAGGGGTATCAAGAGGATACAACACATCTAACCATTATCTTGAAAGACACAATATCCAAATCGAATCTCATAAGGGAGATCAAATGAAGATACAAAATGAATGAGGAGATAAATTCCCAAGAAAACAACCAGATGGTAGTCATATTGAAGGTGAAAATTGAAAATGGAAGTAATCAAGGGTAGGGGCAATAAAAGGAATCTCCTTAGGGGTCAGTGAATGGTGGCATAAAAATAAATAATTTTCACTATATGGATGAATCACAGGTCTTATGATACATGAGAATCCAACAAATACCAATCATAAATGTGGGATTTTGGAGGGTAAGGCTATCAACATGATGAGAATAAATTCATGCAACTTCAACTATGGGATGTAGACTAAACGAACTCCTAGTTGTAAGGGGATTAAATGGCATGGGCACCAAAATGCAATGGGGGTCACTATTCTAGGGAACCTATAGAATGAAGTGTGGGACATATTTCACGCTCACACCCACCTAGTAGTTATTTTTCCTAAGTTGAGGGAGCCATTCATAGATGAGAATATTCCCTCCTAAAATAAAGGCACCACTCCTCCTCAGTCACGATTCAGTTGTACATTAGTTGGCATAGTGAAGTTGATCCATGCAAGGAAACCTCGGTGTTATCACCAAGTGTTGCATGCTCACATTGGGATCATCACTATTGAAGGTGCACTTACCTTGGGATCATCACTAAGAAGGCACTACCCATGTGCATGCCTAATATTCTCTCCACTTCACTTGTCTTCACTAATTAACTGATGACCGCATGGCCGGTTAACTAGGACTAGGTGGAATTTCACTCTGGTTTATGTTAGTGAGTGTCCATATCTCTCTATATCACTAATATGGTACATTAATTCAACAATGTAGAGTACATCATGTGTGTTATTCCATTCTCACATTGAATCAATACAATTCATTATACTCTCTCTCTCTCTCTCTCTCTCTCTCTCTCTCTCTCTTGCAAGCTTTGTGTGAATTTATATTAGCTATGCTCTCTATGTTGGTTTCACTAAAAATTCACATGGTATCAGATCCCATAGGTTGATAGGAGAAAGGAAAACATGCACTCATTTTCAGGTATAGAATATTGCAAAATTAAAAAAGAATGGATTTTCCCCTGTCAACTCTTCTTACACCACACAACTATTTTGAGTGGAAGCTAAAAATACTACTTCAGCTCAGAAGTAGAGGCGTGTACCGAACAAGCATGGCAATAGATATGGAACCAAAATCAACAATCAAGAAATACAAATATTTCAACTACATGGATGAGGCCTTTGATACCATTTGTATGTCAATGTCTCCCAAGATATTGTTTCATATTGAATCTTGTGATACTCCCAATGGTCTTTGGAACACTTTGGAAGGTCTATTTGGAAAAAAAGATGAGATGAGAGGCCACATGCTTGATATTGAGTTGAATTCATTGGATCCAAGAAGCTTTGAAAATATCTATGACTTCTTCATGAAGTTCAATTCCTTTCTTCGTTAGCTAAAGGAATGCAGTGTTGAAAAATCTATGCAAGAAAAATAGATGATCCTTTCCATTTTTTCAAAACTTAGTTCAGAGTTTGAAATATTTGTCTCAACATTCCATACAATGAGGGTCACATTAGGAGAAACCTCTAAGATGACATCATTGGAGTTTTTCATTGAGTCCCTAATGCACGAGTAAGACAAGCTCATCAAAATGGGAGAAATCAAGAGCTCCAAAGTGCATGAACTTGTTTTTCATGAGAGAAACAATTCCAATATGAAGACCAATAGAAATGAAAATGGAAGAATGATCCCAAGAAAATAAAGGACTCCCTCCATCTCCAATGGTGGAAAGGAAAGTGAGGAAAGACAAAGTGTGGTTACTTAATCCCAATTACCACCATGAATCATCATGCTTGAAGAAGACAATAGACCTCATGGGTGTAGATACTCCAGTAGAAAAACCTTGGGGAATACATGATCCAGGTGGATATCGGTCACCACCCACCTATTCCAACTGGCTCAAAATAGTTTTTTGGAAACTTACTAGTTTTAGCAGTTTTTCGGTTCCTAAACTTCCAGGGCCATTTTGAGCGCCTAAATGAAGGTTTTTTGGGATCGATATCCTCAATTACAACCAAAGGTTCTAATTGATACCCCAAAATGAATCTCCTCAATGATACCTTTCCAATGAGTTATCGTTCATCCCAAACAGAGATCATATGCCAAAGTTACGCCCCTGGGAAGTTGATACACCAAACTACCCAAAACGAGGTCCACAAAACCATTGGTTTTTCATCTTCCGGGGTTAGGGATTTGATTTTTCTTTATGATATAAAGGCCTTTGGAGCCTCATTGTAAAATCATCTTCTTGAAAATGTGAGTAGCGAACACATCTCTTCTCAAAGATAAGCTGTCACTATTCTAGCGAGTCTTTCACTCTGTATTTTTACAGTCTTTGTACATTTCCGCTCATTAATAGAAAATTGTGTATTATTGTATATTTGTTTTTATGGTTTCATATTTGATACATTTATTTTATATTATTGGATATCTAAGATATCTCTGTACATTTATTTATTATATCTCTGCTCTCATTTCGTGCATTAGGAGACAAAGCACCACAAAAAATAGGTAAGTCTTATGCTTTGGTTGTTACTCATTCCTCTCTCGATGCATGGATCCTCAATTCAGGAGAATCTCACCACATGGAAGAGAAAAAATATGTATTATCTTCTTTAATTACAAGCATGGGTCATCCAATCCTCATGGTTGATGATTCCCCAGTGGAACTCACTTGACAAGGGAGAGCAGAGCTACAACATTGAAGTTTTGATAATGCCTTGCATGTTTTGAAACTTTTCGTGAATCTACTCTTTGTTTATCAGATAAAACCTATAGGAATAGGAAAAAGGGAATAATTTACACTAGATTCTATGACCATATATGGCATTCATGAAAAATCCAATATTGTTGTTAAAGAGGTAAATCACCATCCTCAATTGTATACATTTTCTAAGTTTATTTCTAAATATGAACCTGAATTGCTACTAATCATGTTGTTGATGATAATAGACTTTGGCATGAGATATTTGGTCATATAAATTGCAGGTAGATACAACAATTCAAAAAACAGGGAATGATCAAAGGCTTTCCTGAAATACACTTTTATGAAGGAGTTTGTCAAGGATGTATTCTTGGAAAACATCCTCAAGAGAAGTTTGAGAAAGGGAAGGCTTGAAGGGCCTCCTCTCCCTTGGAGCTTGTCCATAGTGACTTAATGGGTCCTTTTATTGATCCTTCCATCACCAAGGTGAGGTATGTTTTGAGATTCATTTATTATTACTCAAGGCACACTTGGGTATATTTTCTCAGGCATAAGTTTGAAGTTTTTGAGCATCTCAATGATTTCAAAGTGCATGCAAATACATAGTATGGGAAGAAGATAAAAACCCTATGCACAGATANTAAAAAAGGATGTCCAACATCTTTTTGATAATTTAGGTATACAGTTACCTCATATAGTACCATATACTCCACAACAAAACGACGTAGCTGAGAGGAAGAATTGATCTCTCAAAGAGATGGTCAATTGAATGTTGGATGCAAATTCCCTTCCCTCCAAGATTTGGGTTGAAGAAATTAACTGTGCTAAATACATATAGAATATATCTCCTTAGTGATATTTGAATCACAAGACACCTATTGAGGCCTAGAGTGAAATCAAATTGGAAGTCACCCACTTCTGAATATTTGGATCACAAGCATGGGCCCATGTACCCTATGAAAAGAGGAAGGAATTAGATCCTCATAAAACAACATGCATATTTGTGGGATATCTCGAAGGTGTGAAGGGTTATAGGTTGATTGATCCCTAAAAGGAAAAACTCATTAATTAGTGAAGTGTCCATTTTTATGAAATCCCCATGCATGCAACTCATGAGCTACATGAAGAGACTTCTACACATCATCTTATTTTAGACATTCCAGATGATGTCTCCACCCATTTAGGTTAGAGTTCAAATATTATTTATGAATCATATTCTGAATATGATGAGCATGTAGATGAAGATACACATCATATTCCCAAATGGGCTCAATCCACTCTAAAGTCAACAAGTGACCTTGTGGGGGATCCAACAGATCCAAGGAGGATGAGATCCCATTTTGAGGAGCCACCTCATGCACTTACAACTACCAAACTAGTGATTCCCACACATTGATACATGGTTGTAGCTTCATACCCTCAGAACTATGTAGAGGTTGAAGGGAATTTGTCATAGTGTTGGGATCTTTGTTTGGGTTTTGGACTCCCAACATCATCAACATTTCACAATACCATTGCCTTTCATTTGACATAAAGTCTTAACCAAAGTACTTGACCCAAAATACGTCTTCACCAAGTATTTGTTTCTTACTTAGTTATGTGTGTGTTACATTTACTTATTTAATGCAACAGTAAATAACAAAAACCATACAAGTATAAATACAAGATATGTGTGGGCGGCCAAACCAGCCTAACACCCAGAAATATTTGATAAACGAAAACAAGAGAGTGTCGATCTTAACTTGTTCCACCCACATAAATAGTTTACAAGAACAACCAAACAATTGAGCTTCTCTTGGATTCTCTCTCTTTGTCACTTCAGCCAAAGCTTGTCTCCTGTGTACTTCATCTTCGATGCTTGTGATTTTGTCTCTCCCTTTTTTGTTCCTCAACTCAGTCCAGACTTGTCTTGTTTTTCAGTAGGACAAGGTTGACACCAAGATGCAATCAGATCTATTACAACCTTTACCAACTCAATAGAAACCATGGGAAAGTGTTTAAATGGACTTCATGACCCAATTGCCCATTGTGTAGGGGTACAACGGAATCATGGTTGTGGTGGATCATTTTTCCAAGTATGCAGTTTTCATTATGATGAAGATAAAATGTGGGATAGAAGAGGTGGCACAAATGTTTTTCAAGAACATAGTGAAGTATTGGGGTCTTTTGTTGAACATCATTTCGAATAGAGATACGAGTTTCATCGGGATGTTTTGGATAACACTGTTCATGCTTAACAGAATGAAGTTGTTGATGAGCTCCAGCTTCCATTTGTAGACAAATGGATAGATGAAACGAATCAATGGGGTTTTGGAGGACTACTTGTGGCACTATGTGAGGATGGATCAAATGAACTAGCCATATTTGTTGGATGTTGTGTAGTTTAGTTATAATTTATAGAATAGTTTCACGATGGGATACCATCTGTTTGAATTGACGAATGGACAACAAACCATCACCCCACACACGGTGATGCAAGGATATTATGGGATGAACCCATCATCCTTAGGCTTCATGATAGGTTGGGAGGATCAGTTGGAGTTGGATTGTGCACATTTTATAGGTATGAAAGAAAGGATGAAGCATTGGGAAAATCAGGAAAGGCGAGATGTGGAGCTCAACGTAGGTGACCAATTCTTCATCATGTTGAGTAGGAACCAATTCACACCACCTATCAGGATGTTTCCATCACTGGTGCGCAGGTTTGAAGGTCCCTTCAAGATACTTGAGAAACTCATGGAAGTCGCTTAGAAGCTAGAGTTGTTGTTTCACTTGAGATCCCATTATCTTGTTTTTCACATAAGTCAATTGAAACCATGTCGAATGGATGCGAAGGACCTGAAGAGAAACGATCCCATATGCAGTCTAGAAATGATTGTCAATCAAATAGATTTGGATATTGATGATATCTTGGCATACAATATGTTAGGAATTGGAAAGAATCATCAGTTTGAGTACTTCGTTCATTGGAAGAGAGGATCCAAATAATATGGCCACTGGGAAAGGGAAGAGGCGTTGTGGTAATGACTTGGGTGAAGAACAAGGGTGAAGAAAAAGGGAGCTCCAACACCGGGATTTCTGAGAACAAAAATGAATTGGGGTCGGGGAGGGTGTAACACCTCTGTCAAAGTAGGAAAGTGTGCACCCAAACATCTCACGCTCATCCCCAGCGAGACCACCAAACAAACGTGTGACATGTACACTCGATCCAATAAAGGGATGAGATGAACTTATAGAGGTGCATGCAGTTTCCTTAGGTGCGTGCACCATGTTAAGAGATGTGCACTTTGTCAAGGGGTGCACACAAAGATGAATTACTCCAGATGAAATCCAAGTAAAGGTTTGACAAAACAGGTGCAATGAAATTGGGTTCCCATAACTAAAGGAAACAAAATTCAGCCAAGTATGGTTGGAGTCCACTTTAGTGAGACCCAAGAGATGTGCGCCCATGGGAGAAGTTGACTCAACAAAGAATGAAAGGTTTTTTCATGTCTAAATGAAAGGATGCACCAATTGGACATCCATATAAGCCAGTTAAGTACACCATTTGAACACATCAGGATGGAAACACAAGTCTGAACCAAGTTGAGGAATGGAAAAAGGAGAGATGAAATCATGGGAACCAAAGATGAAGTGTGCAAGAAACTAGCTTTGGTTGAAATGATGAAGAGAGAGCACCCAAGGGAAGCTCCATTGTTTCATTGTTCTTGTAAACTCTTTTTGTGTGTGGCACGAGTTAAGATCGACACTCTGTTTTTTTCATTTATCAAATATTTCTGGGTGTTAGGCAGGTTTGGTCACCTGCACATATATTTCATTTATACTTGTATGGTTGGTGTTATTGACTATTGTGTTAACTAATTAAATTTAACACACACATAACTAAGTAAGAAATGAAGACTTGGTGAAGGCGTATTCTGGGTCAATTACTTTGGTTAAGTCTTGTTGTCAAACAAAAGGTGTCGGTGTCACGCGATGCTGAGGATGTTGGGCGTGTGAAACCCAACCAAATATCTCAACACTGTGACAGAATCCCTTCTAGGAAGTAGTTATGATAGAGGAGTATAACTCCATCATTGAGAACTAGAGTTGGGACTTGGTTCTACTTCCATCAAATCAAAATATTGTCATATGTCACTACTGCATATTGAAAAATTTGTGACGACTACTTGCAACGAAAGTATTCTTTCATTGCGAAATTCAAGAGAAAAAGTTCAATTATTCATTTTTTTTCTAAATCCACCCCATATTTGTCACTATCTCGACGAATGTACTTTTTCTAAATTGATATGGTCAAAGTTCGTCGCAAGAGCAACAAATGACCGTTATAAGTGACTGTTATAAATGACTGTTAAATATGACAAATAAATAGGTAAAAAAAAAAATGAAATATTTTAGGTCACTGTCATTGCAATTGTGATGATGGTGACCTAAAATTGAACTATAAATATTTTACGATTTACAGATGTTGTGACAATCTTGCTATAACAACGACAATTCCAAAAGGGTATTTTTGTGCAGAAGTTGTGCGGAAGAATGTCACAGAATATAGTTAGAGGTGGGGAAAAAAATAAAACAACTGAAAAGGGTGATGGTAGATGTTATTTCCCTTGTAAAAAATGTTGCCTCATACCTCCCGTAAGAATTTTAATAGCAACAGCTACAAAACATTGTAGGAAATATGGGCACATTGATGGCAGATCGAATGAATATCATCTCATGGTAATTAGCTATATATTCATTATCTTTTTTTATTTTGTCAATTTTATATAAAATTATATATATATGCATATATATTGTTTGAATGTTTGTTATAGTATACACTAATTTTGCATGATTGTTTGTAATTATAAAGTTAGAGTTGCCTTCTAACTTTCTACAGAATATTGCACCAAGTATTAGTAAAAATGATGTTGTACAAGCTGAGGAACATCATGACCAAGCAAATGAGGATCTCATGGAAGAAGAGGATGGGAAAAATCAAGTTAATGATCCCATGGAAGAAGATGTTGGGACAAATCAAATGATCCAAGATTTGTTTTCGCAGCCGAATGAGGATGGGGACAATGCTGGTATTTATGATGAACCTCTATTAGAAAAGGAAAATAAACGACTTTATGAAGGATCAAGAGCAAATATTCTCTCCACTACATTGTTGCTATTGAACTTAAAGGTTATGAATAATTTTTCGAACACTTGTATGACACAGATCCTAAGGTATGTAATATGTTTCATCTCATATTATACATAAATGTTGAATTTTTTCTATTTGTTTTTTAGTGTTAATTAATGTGTAAAATAAGAATGCAATTTTTATGATTAATATTCTTACATTAACAAGTTATTTGTTATGTTGTAGATTGTTAGGTGAATTTTTGTTACCATCGTCAAATATTTTACCTTGCACATATCGAGGTTTCCATGCCATTATGAAAGACATTGGAATGAATTATCAAACTATAGATGCATGTCCTAATGACCATATTATATATTATGGACAGCATGCTTTGAAAACGGAATGTGTGCAATGTCTTATCAGTAGATACTGAACCAATCAAGTAACAAAAAGGGTGCCTTGAAAGGTTCTTCGTCATATTCCCATAATTCCACATTTGCAGCGTTTTTTCAGGTGTGAAAGCATAACACAATTTATGGCTTACCATGCACGTAACAGAAGTGAAGATGGTGTTCTTCAAATTCCCATCGATGGTTCTGAATTTAGGGAAATTGAGGAAAAATGGGCATATTTCAAATATGAACCTCGTAATGTTAGGCTTTCATTGGTAGTTGACGGTGTTAATCCATTCAGAGAGATTAGGTCTATTTACTCAGTGTGGCCTATTTTCGTTATCAACAATAATATTCCTCCTTGGATTTCAATAAAGAGGGAGAACATAATGTTGACAATGATTGTTCCAGGTATTTGTTTACATTAATTTTTTGAATTTAACATTTTCATTTGTTTCAATTTTTTCATAATATCTTTTGTTTATTTATTTAATTATATATATTACATGATATCATTCCTATAGTAATTATGTGTAATTTCAAACAATTAGGTAAGTACCAGGTTAAAGATATGAATGTATATATCGAGCCTCTTATCGAAGAGCTACTAAATTTATGGGCTGGCATCACAATGTTTGACATATGTAAACCAATCGGGGAGAAGAAATTTAAATTCCATGGAATACTTTTATGGACAATTCATGATGCCCCCGGACTAACACATTTTTGTGGTATGTAGCATTCTAATATTTCTCTTTAATACTATATAATTTTTTAATGTTATCATGGTGCATGTTTAATTTTTAAATAATCTCATCATACAATTGACATTAATCCATTTGTTGCAGGTCTTCAAACAAAGGGTAAATTTGCATGTCCAGTTTGTGGCCCTAAGATGAAGTATCGTCATTCAAAAAGTTTAGGAAAGATGGTGTTTGATGAGTATAGGCACCTTCTTCCTAAGAACCATAGGTATCGTACTACTAAAAAACATCTTTTCAATGGGAAATAAGAGACTAGTTTAAAACCATGAAGAATGACACCTCACCTATGGAGGTTGAAATATAATAGAAATCGTCAAGGTACTCAATTTCATAATGTATCATAGATCATGTAATGTTTTGAATGTTTATTTTAATCATTGAATTTATTTTACCGATTTGATAATTATTTTTGTGATTTCTTTTATGCTTCATGAAGGCTGCAATCATCATGAAGGTATTAATAATGGCCTTCCACGAGGAATGAAATGTTATCCTGCTCAATTCATGAGGTTTCCCTACTATGAGAAGCTAAAAATAGCTCATTTGTTTGATACAATGCATATCGGGAAGAATGTGACTGAAACGTTATGGCGAATCATAGATGGTAGGAGGGACAAAGAAAAAATTGTCAAAATTTGTACTGACATTCAGGAAGCCAATCATCCAATGTGAAGTGTGATCCAATATTCAAATAGATCAGATGGAGTACTAGACCGAAATAACCTTCCATGGTTATTAATAGAGCAACAAAGAAATGATGTAAAAGAGGTCATTCAAAGAATTAAATTTCCCACGGGTTTTGCTTTAAACATAAAAAATATCTTAACGAAGAAAGGTGAATTTTGTGGGGTAAGAAAAAATGATTGGCATACCTTCATTAAGGTAATAATTTTGGTATAAATATTTATATATATTGGCCTTTTACATCTTTTATTTTTTCTATTTTTTCTTGTCTACTTTGGCCGAAACAAATAATGATTGATTTTGTTGTTACAATATGTTCTACCTTTATCTCTCCCAAATGACTTTGACAACAACGTCAAACAAGTTATATATGATCTTGGAAAATACATGAGGTAAGTAGTTGTGATTTATATGCAAAATGTTCTTTCAAATTATTGTTATACTTAATGACATGTGTTTTACTTGTAATGTAATATATTATATTATGTTATGTTGAAACATGTTATTTTCTTGTGTCATGATCTCATGTAAATGGTTGTCATTGAAAGAAATCCATGAAGATTATATAAAGTATTAGAAGAGAGAAATTCCTCATCTAATGTGTGAAATGAAAAAGTATATACCTCCAACATTTTTCAATGCACAAGAACACTACCTCATACACCAAGTTGAGGATATTGAAATTTGTGGACCTGTTCAGACAAGGTCAATGTGGATGGTGGAGAGGCACTTGAAATCATTGAAGGTGTTGGTTAGACAAAGAGCACGTCCTGAGGGTTCTATGGTGGAGGGATATATGGTATATCAATCCATGGTGTATATTAGTCAGTATCTTCCTAAATTAGCAGCACCAACTATGCATGCAGTGGATCACATTAGGGATGTGAACTCCATAAAAAAATTTGAAGATCAGGAGCATCTGTTGGGGAAAGGTAGAATGAAAAAAATGAGAGGTAATATATTAATAATTGTGAAAAATTATATTAATAATACATATAAAGTTTCATTTTTTGTGTATATGATCATACTCATTAATATATTAATATAATTTATTTCATAAATTATAAATATTTATGATTACCTGCATATTGGACGTTATAACTAATATTTAATATTGGTGAATTATGTTTTCTTGATTAAGTTGCTCAAGAGTGGGATGCAATGCATTTATACATTGCAAATAATCTTGACTGGATGAATGTATGGAATGAAGAGGTAAACAACATAATGGAGGTAGGTTATCATGGCAACAACTGTCTGAATTGGTTAGAGAAGTTCATCATAATGGAGATGCCAATGTTATGCAGAGGGAAATTGATTTAGCATATGGTTTGAAAGATGGACAGGTAAGAAAATTCACCCATTTTATTCAGTTATTTTATATTATATTAATGTGACTGCATGTGTACTGTCTTTTTCAGATACTTTCGAAGTTATATAAATATATGTTAATTTATTAATTGACAATGCATCTTTTACATATCTGACATATTGTAGTTGAAACACCACAAGTTTATGTGGTGCAATAGTCATAAATTTCACATCAAACAATTGGATGAAACTAGCAAAATTTTTGATAGTGGGATAACTGCAGTATTCCAGGTCACTAATGTTTCCTCTAGGAGTGACAGACATCCCCGAGAATATGAAAATAGATACTATGGGTATTTAAACAATAAACTTGAGTGTGACTTTAATTCCTTCAAATTAGTTTTGTTCGATGTCAAATGGTATAGGTTACAAATGCATGAACACGATGAGGAAAGAACTGTTATTCAACATGCCAACGGATTTCCAATGATTAAAACAATGGTGTTTGAAAGAGGACATGATCGCTATGTTTTTCCAAGCCAATGTGAACAGGTCTTTTACTCAAATGTTCTAGGTGAAAGGGATTGGTCATTTGTTGTTAGATATGATCCAAGAGGAAG
>ML778160.1:319777-374428 GCA_009831015.1 Picea engelmannii | reverse complement strand
ATATATATATATATATATATATATATATATATATATATATAAACACATGCACACACAACAATGTTCACATGACATATATATAACCACGGGGTTTAAATACACACACACAACAATGGTCATATGACATATATATATAACCGTGGACCGGGGCTTAGCCCTGGCCCGGTTCGTGCCCCATTTCACATTATTTCAAACTCAAATAATTTTAAACTCATACATATGTTAAGAACTACATGTGGGCATGCCAGTTGGGCAGCCCTTCCCTAGGCGTTACCCCTACCCGGAGGTCACGATTTCAAATCCAACCAACAGCATAAATTTTAAACCACTATCCAGGTGACACGTGGTGGCCATTGATTGGGCCACGTGTCGTCATCCCATTCGTCGCAAACAAGCCACATCATACGCCAACTGTCCACACGATTTCTTGCCACATGTCATATGGCCCTACCACGTGTTGTACGGTTTGCCATGTCAGCATCCATACAGACTGTACAATCAACACATTTATTTTTTTTGCATGTTTGTCGTTTTGAAAAGAACGCGATATCTCTCTCATCTGACATTCGTTTGAACCCAAATGAGTTGCATTGGGTTCGTGACGACGAGGCCTACACTCTCATTTGATTTGAAGTGATTTCGAGCACTTTGAATTTTGAGCAAAATTTGATCCCCTGGATCATTCCCATAGCTAGTTTTCATCGAAGTTGAATTTCTTTCATTTCATTTTCCTCTTGCATGGTTTAAAGAGTCAAGTCAAAATGCCATCAGTTTCACGACCACTCCTTTGAGTAACAACAACCTAAAATCAAGTGCTAATTAAAATTTATCTAGCAAATTTTCTAGGGCTCTTCAAACCCATCTTAGCTTAGGTGTAGAGCTTTAGAATAGGATTATGAGAATAACTTTCCAAATATGCTAAAAAAACATAAAGCCTTGAGTTAGGGAGTGAAATCCAGTTGCTATATCACTGACTTTGGGAATCCCTTCTAACACAAGGGTCAATCACGAGGTTGCATTGGGGCCCTCAGAGTAATCAACCCTACTTTGTTGGTCTTGGTGTCGACTGTCGATTGTCCCCCCTCTGCTTTGGTATAGTAGGTGGTACCATAGAGGCCATAATATTTTAGACTTCCTACACAAGGTGACATCACAGGGAAGGTGGTGTTGTACCTGGGATCAACATTGGCTAGACTCACTTGGACTCCTTGGAGAGTTGTCCACTGCTCGGTGAGGTAACTTGCACCAGGGAATTAATTCATTAAGCGGGTTGTCAACATAACTTTTCCACCCTCCAAAACTCAGCCCCTTCATGCATCAATTCTGCAATTTTGGATTCCATCACCAACTAGCGCTTCTTTGTGAGAAGGTTTGTTTGCATGCTTGACTTCTAGATTAATTAGCATGTGTTGTTTTTTCTCCTTAGTTGGCCTTAGGATTGAGTTTGTGTCTAATGGCATCAGTTTCGGGTTAATTCCTCATTTGATCAATACAAAATATGGATACAATTAAAATAAAAGGTAATAAAGAGGTAACAAATAGCTCATACCTAACTTACATCTTATAATTCTCCAACATTGTTCTTTACACTTAGTGCAACAAACACCAAATGGAATGCTTTACACAAGGTCAATGGAGAATGTTATTCTTAACTTATTCTTATCACCATAACTAACTTATTCTTCAACTTGGATTGAACAAAACTAATATTTGTATAGTTCTAATCTTGGCTTGAACAAAACTAATATTTGTATAGTTCTACTCTTGTATCGAACAAAACTAATATTTGTATAGTTCTACTATTTGCTTGCCTTAGACATATTGCCAACTAAAGCACCCAATATTTGCAACACACCAACTAATGGTTGGATTTCTTACTCCATAGCATTGACCCTCATCTTTAATGGATATTTCTTATAATAGTTCTAATTTGCACAAATCCAACAAACAACAACCTTACTACTATTTTTTTCTTAGATCCATATGATAAATTTATCATGTCCTTAGTGTTATCACATTAATATGTCCTTAATATGTCCAAAATAAAGAGGGATACCACATTAAATTAGGTGGTTGACCACTAATATTGGTAATTGCACCCTAGTCTAATTATGCATCCAAAACTAAAGATATAAAAATTTTATTTAGAACTTTGAATGTGATGATGGACTACTAACTAACAACACGTGCACATGCAACTAAAGGCACAACCAAACAGGTACCTATCAGATATTTCTTCGTCGAGTGAGGAAATCTTAGGACAAATAAAGGCTAGAAATGTGATTTCATATAGTAGATATGATAAGCAAACAAGGACCAGAGGTGAAAAATTCAGAATAAAATTTTGTAGATGCATGAAATGTTTTCTTGCCGAAGGAGGATCATGTTCTTATGATGATGAGAGCATAGGAGACATAGAGGTTCCACTCAGGTATAAGCATCTGGTGAAACAATGGGTACCTAAGGAACTACCTCCTATAGATGTTGACTTTGTTTTCAACAATAGGACATATCACATTGCACCATCCTCCCTGCATGGCTTGGGGCTATTTTTCATGGATGGAATAATTGTAAAATACAATACAGTAACTGAATTGATGGACTATGTTGAACCGTGTTACAATTATAACGATTGGATCTGGCTGGTGCAATACATGCGAATTATGCGGAGATATGCACTCGACGCAAATTATATAAAACTAATAAAAAAGGATAAAAATAAGGGAATGACTATCTATATTGATGGAAAGCCTAAAGCTTCCGACAATATCGCAGGGTTTATAAACAACACATGACCCATGACAACAAACAAACAATTGAATTGCATATATGAGGGACGTGAAGAGAATCAGGTAGTCCTATGCGCAATAAAAAAGATGACTCCTAGGGAAGAGTTATTAGTGGATTACCATTTGAATCGAATAGAAACATTGACTAATAGTGTGCAGGTTCTTATGCAACACCTCTTTAAGAAACCTCTACTTATTGCATAATATTTTTTTATTATCTTTAGCATTGTTGTAAATATTATCTTTAACATTATTTTTTTGTTATCATTAACAATTTTTTAAATATTTGGGGGTTCTAATTATATTATAATGTGGCAGGATGATCATGGAAAAGGGCCAGCCGCAGAACATGTAAATGATTATCAATTTCCACTTTCATTTTACATTTTTTTTATTATTTGCTTATATAATTTTATTGAAAAAACATTGTTTTTGTTGAAATTATATGTAGTATGTAGGCCATGTTGATCATGATTATGTCGATGAGGAGGGGTTTTATTCATCCACTGATCCAATGGTCTTAATAAAAAAAAAGATCATTAAAGCTAACAAGGAACTTGCTAGCTTCTTAGATCGTCCAAATCAAACTCCCTGACGTCAAAGCAAAGATCAAGCTCCGTATGTCACAACTTAACACATATATGGTAATAACCATAATTTAAAGTGTTTTTTTTTAATGTATTCATATGTTCAATTATGATACTTTGTTCTTTAACTTTTACATTATCTCACGAAAAAAAAAATTCTTTTTTATAAAGAGATTTTTGGATCCTGTTCAGCCCGGTGTTGGTAGTAGTGGCGCTACAGAGACGCTAAAGAGTCCTGATGTAGGCGGTCATATAGATTCTAGAGTACTATTTACTTCTCCATCTTCCACACCTAATTTATATAGGAGCCATGACACACACCGCTAAACATCCACACCTTGATCAGAGTCTAGAGATGGTGGCAGAGATGAGGAGATAGTGATGTGGTTGAGATGGTTTCATTTCCTGGAGCTAGACGTGTGACAAGCACGGGGACCCTTCCATGCACACTTTTGGTCGACGATAATGGACTTCCATTAAAACAGTCAAGACTCCCAGGTAGTTTTAATTCATATTTTAATTGTTTAATGTTGTCCTTCTCATACATAAATCATCTAGATTATTAATTTTAAATTAGTGATCATATCTTTTTGTGTGTAGGAAACGACCTTTTTTATAGGCACCTAGAGAGCAAGACTTTGTTGATTTTTTGGGAAACCTTACGCATGAGGTGGAAATGCCAGAATTCCAACCTCAAAAAGGAACTTCTGGATTATCTTGAAAGCCTCTTTGGAGTAGACATGTTCAATAAAAAAGAGGTCACCTCTGCAATGGTTGAATATTTAAAATATATGCGAGATGTTTATAGATGAATCTTGGCGGGAAATACTAGGTATGAGCATCCTCCCTCAATTCTAGAGAGGGAGTGGAAGGCAATCATTGATGATGCAAAAGAGAAGATTTTGAAAAAATCAGGAGAACAAATAACTGGTACACCAAGGTAAATTACAATTTTTTGATTTCATTGCCATATTTATTTTTCTTTAGATCTAAATAAAAGTGTGGTTATATATAACATACTTGAAAATTTTGATGATAGGTTGCTTGACACTTCGAAGGAAACCAATGCAAGGATTGTGAAACATGGCCAACACAAGCTAGGCCAGGGCAGCTACTCAAGGTTACAGTCATGAATCGTAAGTACCCAAACATCTTAATAATATTATTTGTATCACCTTACAACTTTAAGGTAATTGTAGCCAAAAACATTAAAAACCCATACCCTTATGCAATGTAGGGTGATGACTTCAAAACTAAAACCACGGAGGAAGACCTCCAACTTGGTTACAATTATGGTTATAAAGTCATGGTTGATCGTAGGAAAAGCATAGGGCAGACCCCAAGATCCAATTTGCAGGATAAGGTAAATAAAACTCAATCCACATTAACCTTTCATTACTTATAAAATACGTAAATGTTTGATATCGTCCATAATTTAATGTCTTACTTTTTTTTAATCAGTGGAGAAGCACTATCAACGAAACCATTAGTATTGGAAAACATAGTGTTGATAGTGAAACACAACCAGAAGATCATGGTGCTCCCCAACAACCCCGTCCTAGTGAGGTGAAACCCCAAGATGTTCCTGTGACTGAGGTCCACGACGATAAAATGTCTTTATATTAATCATATACTTAAAAATTTTGTACTTCTAAATTTTGATGTTTTAATGGCAGAGAATGTCATAGTTGACCCTCCTCAACCTAAATATCAGGTGAATAGGTCGGAAGCCATTCCAACGGTGCTGACTAGAGGACCAGGTAAATAATTACATTGCATAGTTTTTTTTTAATATTAATGAACTACTTCAATGATATTTAAAAATTGGCCATATAAATTTAACATTTTTTATTTTTGTAGGTGATGGCCCCTCACAACAACATCCATGCCGTGGGTATGAGACCAGATGTACTCAGCGTGAAAGGACTGAAACAACACCAGCTGCTGAAGAGAACCTAGTAAATGAAGACATGAAGATGGATGGATTACTTAAGACCTGGAAAGAACAAAAGAAGACTAAAATAAATTCATGATGTCATGTAATAATTTTATAAGACAGTTAGATGTACATTATATAGATGAACATGTAATGATGCATTTAATGCATTGACATTATGGGTAATTTTTCATTTGATAATATACACAAGGCTATTTCTATGGCTTGTATATATCTGTGAATGTAATTTTGTTATACACTTAATGATAATTTCATCTTCTCTTATAAGACTTGGTATATATTGATTCCATACTCCTTGATTCAAGACGTGAGAATGAATGCAAGACCTGGTGCCTTGTAATTGGGATATGAAGTCTAGGCAACAAATAGAACTTGAATATGTAATATGCAACTTCCAAAATCTCGTGACATGATATATGAAACTTTGAAAGTCTTGTGACATGTGACATGTGGCAAAGCATATTTTTCCAAGCAATGTGCAAACTTTAAACTTGGTGCAACATGCAAAAATAAATTTTTAGGAAGATGCAATAATAAATTTTAAGGATTAAACATGAGGGGTTGGAAATGGCCATGTCAATCATTTTATAATAGTTTTTCAGAGCATTACCCTTCTTTTCATTGTGTCTCACATGACAAAGAAACAAAATCACATTGCCATTGTCAATTTATATGTGGAGGGTTATTCAAGGTTTCAAGACTTTCTTCATATTTTCCTACTTTATTCCTCTCATGCTCATGTTAATCCATATAGAGGTCCATGATATAAACACTCATTGTTATAATATTGACATAAATTCCAATCTTCACTTTGTCGATTAGAGGGCACAATTTTGGCAACAATTTAATGTTTTTAGTTCCATGAAATTTATTTTGCTTCTTCAACAACATTAAGGATTAAACATGAGGGGTTGGAAATGGCGATGTCAAAAATTTACTCTTTCACACATGTGCATCATCTCAATCTTCATGTCTACAATATGTGGAGGGTTATTCAAGGTTTCAAGAATTTCTTCATATTTTCATACTTTATTCTTCTCATGGTCATGTTAATCCATATAGAGGTTCATGATATAAATACTCATTGTTCTAATGCTGACATAAATTCAAATCTTCACTTTGTCGATTAGAGGGCACAATAATGGCAACAATGAGAGAGTTTTTGTTAAGGTCCTAACTCACACATAGGTAGATCAATGTATTCAGATGTAATAAAGGTCAATATTAATATGGCCTTTCAATAAAATAGAATAAGGCGGATGTAAGAAGACCTAATAGAAGCTTCCGCTTATAGAAGGATCTTCCTCTAGATGTTTCTCTTAATAGACATATTTAGTATAAATAAGGGTCGAGGGTATGGAAACCCTAGCTAGAAGATTATTTTAATAGAGCGCTGCTCGATTGGAGGGTGCCCCCTCGAAGAGGCCTGTGAACATTGCTTTCTGAATCAAAGTGCTATTTCTATTGCTATGCTTATATCATTTCTATGTTATTGTGAAGATTATGCTGGATATTTTACTGTTATTCTACCATTTCTATCATTTTATTTCTATTCTGCATATTTTATATATCTGGTATCTTGCAAGTGGTATCAGAGCACTTTCCTTGGCAGAAATTGTGGGTATTTTTTTTTTCAGGGTAGAGACGTATTCCAGCGTCTTTAAGCCACAGAGATCTATCATTACACGCATAAACCTGCGGTTGAGGGATTCATACATGCAGGAAATACAAGTGGTTCTTAAGCGCACATCTGTTGGCCACCCTTGTAACCCCTGTTGGTACCCCTTCGAGTGGTAGCGCATCAGACAACACCTGTGTACGGATCGGCCTAGATTTCCTGAAGCCCTCTTTAGATAAACCTATCAGCCACCAGACTTCTATAGTGTCACCGAGAACAACACTCGAGAAGATACTCTCTAGTACCTCGGTAGTCGGGTAGTATGGCTAAGGGTACAATCTATCCTCCTTAGTTAGTGCCCTGAGATATTGGGCCGAGTATTACTGTTGGACCCCGCACGTATATTAGAGAGCTATAGCACAGGGCAAACCCTTGTCTGTAGAACCCTTGAATACCTAACCCTTGGGGAGCATAAACATAAACATAAACAAATTAAACCAGCGAGATCTATTTCTACGCATCTGTGTTCGTGTTGCCAAGTAAATACACATTTATTTCTGGTTAAGAATTTGGGGATTTCAGCACTACAACATTCTTCAGACCAAAGTATAACCCCGCAGCTGTAAAAAATAAAAAATAAAAAGAAAGTCTGGAAAAATTTTCACGATTATTTGAGACCTATTCCATTAGATTCAGCTCTTCTCCCTTATCACATTCATCCATATCATTTTTCTGCAAAAATTTATGACCCAGCCCGCTCCCTTTTCAGTTCACCCATTCTCATGGCCCATACCCATAGCCAAGAACTAGAGTCTCGCTTCAAAACCTTGCAATCTGGTTTCCTCGAGACCCAACAAGAAGTGCAACAACTCAGTGCTACTATTGCCTCCCATGATGCATCCATCAATACCACCATAAATGCATCCGTAAATGCAGTCATGCAGTCCGCAATGGCGAAAGTCAAACATGAACTGACCACCCAGCTTGAATCTATCTTTGCATCACTCTGCACCAAAATCAAGATCCCTACCAATGACTCTTTTCCCGATGCACATACAAAGACTGAAGGTGAAACTTCTTCCCATTCCTTTCAGCCCCATCACTTTCAATGAGACATACACCTTCCATGGGTGGATGTAACCAAATTTGATGGCTCAGACCCCACTGGTTGGGTCACCCAAATGGAACATTATTTCTCTCTCTACAACATTACAAATGACTTGGCCAAACTTCGGTATGGTGTTCTCCATCTAGATCAAGAACGTTGGCAATGGTGGCAATGGAGAAAAACTTCCCGTCAAGGGTATATTGCTTGGACCCAATTTGTGACTGAGCTTTATGAATGCTTTGACACTGACACCAACCATTTGGGCCATTTGACAAAATTGAAGCAATCAGGCATAGTAAAAGCTTCATAGCTGCATTTGAGTGCCTGGCTTTTCGAACAGAGGGCATGACTGATGCTTTCTTTTGAGAGTGTTTTATCAGTGGCCTCAAGGAGTTGATTTGGGCCCATGTCCTCATGGCTCGACCTATGACTTGGGTGGAGGCTACTAAAAAAGCTAAAGAAGCACAAAAAATTGTTTCCTCTCAAAACCGTAAGCCTTCCTTTATCCCTCGCCCTAAACCAGTCAACCCCAATACTCCCTCCGCCCCATTAAAGATCCAAAAATTGACCAGGGCTTAAATGGCTGAACGCCAATTCAAAGTCTTATGTTATAATTGTGATGAAAAATATTTCAAAGGCCACAAATGTAAGGAACAAAAGCTTTTTATGGCCATCTCTGAGGATATTCCGGAAGAGGATGTTGACACTCCCCTTATGCCCGAGTCACTAGAAATCACTGAAATAAACCCTCCCTCCGACCCTCCTGAAGTGGAACCGATCATTTCCCTCAATGCTCTCACCGGCTTCCCTACCCCCCAAACCCTCAAGTTAATCGGTTACATCAAGCACCGAAAGGTCATCATTCTGGTTGATAGTGGCAGCACCCACAATTTTATTCATCACCGCATTGCCCAAGAAACCCATTGCTACATCCATGCTGTCAACAATTTCCAAATCATGATTGCCAATGGTGGTTCTATGAAATGTGGTGGGCACTGTGAAAATGTGCATCTCCAAATAGGTGACTACCACCTAAAATCCCGTATGTTTGCTATTGACATGGGCGGTTGCGACATTGTGTTGGGTGCAGACTGGCTAAGGACTTTGGGTCCCATTCTTATGGATTTTCAGAACTTAACCATGCAATTCGACCAAGTCAGCCACCAACATAAATTCCAAGGCATCACTATTGGTTCACCTGAGGTCATCAGTTCTCATCACATGGAAAAACTACTCAAAAAAGGTCATTCTTGTGTCATTGCCCAACTCCACGCCATACAAGCCATAGAGACACCCCAAGTGCCCCAAGACCTCCAAGCCCTCCTTTCTAAACATCAAACGATATTTTCCACTCCCCAAGGACTCCCTCCTTCCTGCAGTGTTCATGATCACTCTATTCCCCTTGTCCAAGGAAGCCTTCCCCCCAATATACATCCATATCGCCACCCCTTTGCACAAAAAAATGAAATTGAAAAAATGGTCCATGAACTCCTTATTGTCAGCGTCATCCATCCTAGTACAATCCCTTACTCCTCTCCAGTCATCATGGTACTGAAAAAAGAAGGTTCTTGGAGAATGTGTCCTGACATCTGTGCTCTCAACAAACTGACCATCAAAGACAAATTTCCCATTCATGTCATTGATGACCTCCTGGATGAATTGAGTGGTGCCCAATTCTTTACCAAACTTGATCTTCTCTCAGGCTATCACCAGATACGTATGAAAGAGGCCGACATTCCCAAGACCGCCTTTCGCACTCATGAGGGCCACTATGAGTTTTTAGTCATGCCCTTTGGTTTGTGTAACACCCCCTCCACCTTCCAGAGCCTCATTAACCATGTCTTCCACCCTTTTCTCCATCATTTTGTCTTAGTTTTCTTTGATGATATCCTCATCTATAGAAAAACCTAGATACACCATCTTACTCATGTGGATCAAGTTCTCCACCTACTCTCTCAGCACCAACTTTTCCTTAAACAATCCAAATGTGCTTTTGGTGCCTCAGAAGTAGAATACTTGGGTCATCTGGTGGGAAAGGATGGCGTCAGGGTGGACCTGAAAAAGATTGAAGCTATGTGAGACTGGCCGCACCCAAAGACTCTCAAAATCTTGCATGGATTTTTGGGCCTCACAGGGTATTATCGCAAGTTCATTAAGAACTACGGAAAGATTGCAGCACCTCTCATGGCTCTCCTAAAAAAGAACTCTTTCACTTGGACTCCAGCAGCTGCTCAAGCTTTTCAAACCTTGAAGATGACAATGTGCACCACTCTGGTTCTGGCCCTTCCCGACTTCACAAAGACCTTTGTGTTGGAATGTGATGCCTCAGGGAAAGGAATCGGTGTTGTCCTTATGCAAGAGGGTCGACCGTTGGCCTTCACTAGCAAGCATCTATCTGAAAGGAATCTGGGCAAACCCATTTATGAAAAATAAATGTTGGTGATTCTGCATGCCGTTGAGTTGTGGCATCCTTATCTCTTGGGGCAATGCTTCCAAATTAAGACCGACCATCAAAGCCTCAAGTACTTTCTGGAACAATGCATTTCCTCCCAGGAACAACAAAAATGGGTGACTAATCCTTTTGGATATGATTATGAGATCATTTACAAGAAGGGCAAAGACAATGTTGTGGCGGATGCACTGTCCCAGAAATATGAAGACGAAGGATCCCTTTTCTCTCTTTCCTTCATTGTACTCGATTGGCTCCAAGTTATGTGCCGAGAATGGCTTCAAGATCCCAAAAGTTTGCATCTGATCCAGCAACTGCAGAACAAGGCTTCGGCTCCCCTAGGGTACTCTTGTCTCCAAGATGAGCTTCGATACAAAGGCTGCTTGTATTTAAGTAAACAATCCAAGCTCAAATCCATGGTGCTTTCTGAGCTTCATGCTACACCCATAGCGGGGCACTCAGGGTTCACCAAAACATATGACTGATTCAAACATTCTTTTTTCTAGGATGGTATGAAACAAGACATATGTAAGTTTGTCATTGAATGTGAGGTGTGTCAACGGAACAAGGGAGAAACAGTCAAATCTCCATAAACCCTCCAACTGCTTCCGATTCCCCCTGCTATTTGGAAGGATATATCTATGGACTTTATTACAGGCTTACCCAAATCGGGGAATAAATCAGTCATAATGATGGTGGTGGATCACCTTTCCAAGTATGCTCATTTTTGCACTCTTCACCACCCAATTATTGCATCCACGGTGGCTCAAATTTTCATGGACCAGGTCTTCAAGCTTCATGGCATGCCACACTCTATTGTTTCTGATCGAGACCCAACTTTCACAAGCAATTTTTGGCAAGAACTATTTAAGCTACAAGGCACACAATTTCATCTTAGCTCAGCTTATCATCCCCAGACGGATGGTGAAATGGAAGTTGTCAACAAGTGTTTGGAAACATATATGAGGTGCTTTGCCTCTGAAAAACAACACCAGTGGGCTCAATGGTTTCCTCTCACTGAATGGTGGTACAACACTACATACCATACAGCCACCCGCATGACTCCTTTTGAAGCAGTATATGGACAGAAGCCACCTTCAGTTCTCTCATACTTAACAGGTACCTTGAAGGTCCAGGCGGTTGACCAAACACTTGCAGTCTGAGAGGATATCCTTCGTACCCTTAAAGAGAACTTGGTCATGGCACAGAATAGAATGAAGCAGCAAGCAGATCAAGGTCACTCTGAATGTCAATTTGTAGAAGGGGATCAGGTGTTTCTAAGACTGCAACCATATAAGCAAACTTCCCTCAAGGCCGAGCATTGTCAGAAGCTAGCACCCAAATTTTATGGCCCTTACACAGTTCTCAAGCGTGTGGGGCAAGTCACATATCAGTTAGCTCTGCCCAGTCAGTCAAAGCTACATCCTGTTTTTCATGTTTCATGCTTGAAGAAGGTGATTGGAACCAGGTGCCAAATTCAAACCAACCTTCCAGAATTAGATGAAGAAGGATCCATTTGGATACAACCAGAAGAAGTTTTGGACCAACCTGAGAGTCGCCTGCGTCAGAGAGCCATCAAGGAAGTGCTAGTACAGTGGAAAGATATGACTCCAGTAGATGCCACTTGGGAACCAGCTACCATTATGCGACAGTTTCCACATCTCAAGCCTTGAGGACAAGGTTGTTTTTAAGGGGGCGTACATGTTAAGGTCCTAACCCGCACATAGGTAGATCAATGTATTCAGATGTAATAAAGGTCAATATTAATAAGGCCTTTCAATAAAATAGAATAAGGCGGATGTAAGAAGACCTAATAGAAGCTTCCGCTTCTAGAAGTATCTTCCTTTAGATGTTTCTCTTAATAGACATATTTAGTATAAATAAGGTTCGAGGGTATAAAAACCCTAGCTAGAAGATTATTGTAATAGAGCACTGCTCAATTGGAGGTTGCCCCCTCGAAGAGGCCTGTGAACATTTCTCTCTGAATCAAAGTGTTATTTCTATTGCTATTCTTATATCATTTCTGTGTTATTGTGAAGATTATGCTGGATATTTTACTGTTATTCTGCCATTTCTAACATTTTATTTATGTTCTTCATATTTTATATATATGGTATCTTGCAGTTTTGACCATATGTCAACTAATTTGTCCCTTTAAAAAAAATCCATTGATGTGCAAGGGAGAACTGTGTCTATGAGAGGTCCTCTACATATTGAAATATTGATAATTAGTTCATGAAAGTGTCCTACATATTGAAATATTGATAATTAGTTCATGAAAGTGTCCTACATATTGAAATACAAATTTGGTGGACCCAGAAAACAAATTATTTACCACACCGCCTTTCGCACAAAATGACACTTCCATCAACAAAGAAATAGATGAGATAGTACGTTGAAGTCATTGAGCCAACACAATGGACTCGATAGTTGACTAGGATGGAAATCCATGAAAGCATCCAGAGACAAGCCTTATTAGGGAGCCACAATAATCCTTGAAACTCCAAATATAATGGATAAGGCTTTGTTTTTCAGTGCCTCTCACAATGAGCTTCGCCAAACTTACAACTCATGTTTTTTGTAATATATGTTATTACATATATGTGTAGTAGAATATATATGTATTTTTATTACACATATATGTAATAAAATATATATGTTATTACACACACACACCTTAACACGTCAAATATGTTATTATATCCCAACTACATATTACAATACTTGACCCACATCCACCTGCAAAGATAACAATAGGCTAGACCCTATAACAATAGAGACTTGGGATGCAATTGGATGAGAAGTAGCATGAATTGAGACCTAATTGGCCCACTTACTTAAGTCATTAGATAAATAATAACATAAAGAGAAAATATTATTAACCCCATAAACACTTAACAATCAAGTGCTTTTATAACATATTGTATTTGTAGATGATCCCTTGCTAAGTTGAAATCTTGCAATAGGATTTGAACTTAGCCTCATTGTTACTTTTTATTGCACATGTAACCAAAGTATGCCAATGCCAAGTGCCTTTGGTTGTCTTGGATGACACCATCATTTATTATCAATCCCTATGAAGCACCATCAAAGTGTAGGTTATTCCAAGTAGGTTTTGGTGTTTGCTACTATATTGATGATGTCTTAGTGGTGCTTTTATCATTATCATTAGAAACATTTTAGGGTGGGGTTACTAATACTAAAGGACTTCATTTATACATGAAATAGGTTATAGTCATATAATGACGATGATACTTAAGATGATCATGATGGCAATGCCTCTCTTAAATTAAATACAATATTTTGAATGTTTGGAACTCTTAGGTGGTTATGGTACCTTAGACAAGTTCAATTTTCATTTTCATTTATCATAACCATGCAATATTTGGTGAGGGGGATCAAAATCCTAGAATGTATTTCTTCAAGGATTTACAAGGAAAATTTATACCTCAATGAATTAAGGGTTCCACTTGTGTTAGTTACGGTAGGTTTTGACTCATTCATTGCTAAATCACAACTTAATTGATTCAACTAAACAACCCTAAAAAGAACATGAATTAGGTTTGATTTCATGATATGTGCATGAACATCATAAATTCATATCTCACCTTTAAATATCTCACAAATCCTTATTTAGGTAAATCTTATAACTTGACTATGGGATTCTAAAAAGGAATATCACTTGGCTTCCCCTACTCACCTACTAGTAAAGTAAAAGTAAAGGAGAAGTACCCTAACATACCTTATCTTCTACTAGGTTATCACCAAAACCTTACTATGAAATAATCACCAAAACATTAACTCACATACCTTCCTTATAGATATCCTAACCTTCCTTAGTTACTAAAGTATATATATGGTTCCTTAACCTAATTTATAGTATAATAACCCTTATTAGGTATAATGGAAGGGGGTTACCCTATTATAACCTAGTCTAAGTTGCACTTACAAGTAAGCCTCCCTGCTAACACATATATCTCTTTTTCTATCCAACATTATTTTGGCTCATTTAATTATTTTATTAGATGAGATATCACACAAAAGTATGATGGATATATCCTTCTATTTAAATCCCTGACATTACCTCCTATGTTTTATCCAAAACTCTATCTAGGACTATCATAAAATTGAAGAAGTATTCCACTGTCAATCATGATTAAAGTGTTGATGTCTTGCAATGTTTTTATGACACCTTGTTTTCCACATCCCAAAGAAGCCAAAATATGTTAAGGAATTCCAAAGAACCTTGTAATTAGTCCAATCGTTGCCTGCTTTCACTATTGTATGAAGGTTTGTTAACCATATTTTGTTGTGGTGTTTGCATGTCTTTTGGCTTGGTTTGTTGACTACGATACATTCCTACCCTAACCACCCCAAACAATCTACCCAAATAGTGCAACATTTATATTGTTTGCTAGTTGACAGGGTCGATTCATGTGACGATCATGGTTCCATGATGTAGGAGCATCATCAGCAGCAAATGAGCGCGAGTAGCACCAATGCATTTTTGGCACATGTTCAAAGGTGTTTAAATTGTTTTGAAGTAGGATGCACCAAACATAAATGAAGTAGTTAAGAAAGGGCGTACTTTTGATTGTAATCGAACCTTGAGTGTCCCTCTCTCGTATGAAGGATTAAGAGGTATTTATGCTAGTAAATGTAAGTAGGTAGAATTAAATTCTAGATTAGATAGTTTTAGGAGCGGAGGGAAAACCGACTATAGACACCCTCATATTGTATCATTGTAACATTATCAATCGGAGAGAGCATAGGAGAGCATAAGCAGAGAGCTATGAAAAGTAAAAACCCATGTACAGAAGTTCTGGATTAATACAAAGATCTTTAGTTCAGACTCATGGTGTTCAATTTCTTTCTATGTTTGTACATGATGATTGATATATGCTTGTTACTCTCTGTTATGCATTTTATTTGACGCATGAATGTATGATTTCATATTTAATGTCTGAAATATGAAGAGAGGGAGAGTAAGAAATGAGTTTCAATTGTTTCTCTGTCTCAGCAAGAGTTTTCCTGCAAGGAGTGCAGCGAAATTATCCGCAAGGTGTGCATTGACAGAAATCAGAGTTCGTCTCTGAAAGCTCAAGAGGGATAACATTGTTCTCATTCTCGCAGAAGTGCAAGTTAAGCACAGGAGCCATGCAAAGTGTGCACTGGCTGAGTAGAGTCTCAGAGTTTGCAATCTGAGGGAGTTGTTGAAGGACTGTTGTTACAAAGAGAGTGCGCAGAGTCTAAGAATTCAAATACTTGGAAGTATTTGAAGGGTTGCCGCAAGGAATGCATGCAGGAGTCTTTTTGAAGACTCGAGTTTGTGGTAAAATCTCAGAAGAGTTAGTGCCTTGAAGTGTTGAAAGGAGGCATAGCGAAGTTGTTTTGTAGGTGGACAAGTTCCATGAAGGAATACCTTGTTCATTTTACAGGAGTTGTCAAGGAGGCATTGGATGGTCGGAATTCTCCATGGAGAATTTGCAAAGTGCCGAGATCCGTTAGATCTTGTAGAGGAGAAAGGAGAGTTACGACAAGTGTTTTATAAAGTGTAAATCTCAGAAGAAAAAAACCCATAGGATCTGAGCCAACAGGGGTCATTGGATCATTCACGTAATCTCATTTTGGGGTTTCGCGAGTTGGAGAATCGAAATCCTTGAAACGAGATTCGCGAAATCATGAAGTGCGAAGTCCCGTAGGGGCAAAAATATTTAAAGATCCTGGACAATGGAGAGTGGATAGGTGGTGTACTTATTGACACAGAGGTCAAACCTTTGTTGACCATTTCGGGGTTTCGGGGTTTGAAGAACTGAAAGTTTAGCATCAGGACTCTCGAAGTCGCGAAGTCTGAAATTCTGAAAAGGCAGAAAGTTTCATTGTGGGCCAGCACTGGGAAATGTGTCAAAATTCAAAATTTTGGCATATTGGAGGATAAGAAGTCGAGACTTTTGTCTCGAAAATCTCGAAGTCACAAGTTGCGATAAGGAGTAATGAGGAGTTCGGGATCTCGACACTTCGGGTGTCAGGATATAAAGGAGGCAACGCTTTGGGAAGAGAAGTCGTGAAGTGTCAAAGTTGGGCACGAGGGACACGTGTTAGAACCATAAGGTGGGCCCGTGTGATAGATAGGCAGACACGCGTCGCCTAGAAAAAGGAGTCAACACTCCGTTGACTTCTCGCATCTCGGGAATTCGTGAGATAAGAGAATGGGACTCGACGTTGAAACTTCCAAAGTGGTGAGTAGTGAGAGGTGCTAGTGTTAAGTCTAGCCGGTGGTCATGCATGGAGGGCACTGACAAGGGAAGGAGCCATACCCGTATCAGCATTCCGAGTATCGCGAGATTGGGAAGGAAGAGTCGGGAGTTTCAACTCACAAACTCGTGAGTGGCGAGTTGTGACAAGCACCTTCTGGGTTAGGCCTTAGTCATAGCATTGTGGTCACACAGAGAAGTGGAGCTCACCCCTAGTACTGTTCACATAGGGGAGCTTCTGAAAGGACCTGTGGATCGATTGAATTGAGATTCCAACAAGGAACCGAAAGAGCTGATTCAACTCAAAGGAAAAAAAGAACGATCCTGTGAGTGGACTTTGGCCCGAGGGTTGGGGAGGTCTGCGTCATTCCAAAGAATTGATATATATTGTATGATGAGAAACAGATTAATTTCTGAGTGTTGATAAATGAATGATAAGTTTGGTTAATGATATCATTTTTCTTCCTTGACATATAATATTGAAATTTGCTAATCTGGTAGCATTGTATTTCTTCTAAAGTTATTACATTGAGCTTGTTTCCTTATTCTCTCTTTACAATAGTGGCACTTCATGTGTTTCATGGCATATACTTATTGAATGGATGAAAACTTATATTGGTTATGAACTTTTTACAATGATGCTCTATTTCATTTCTATCATAACGACCCAATTTCATGCTTAAATGTTTCATAAGTACTTGTTCATGATTCACTTCTTGCACATATGAAATTTTCTAAATGAGGACTATCTTGTGAATGAATATGTACTTTTTACTTAGAAAATTTCACCTTGAACATTATATACTGCTTCATCACTAATTATGAGTAATGGTGCATTGGTGTGTTTCGTTTAATAAAGTAAGTGTTTTCCTTTCATGCATTCATTGAGCATTTTATTCTCTTACTTCTCTTGAAGCATCAGTTTAGAGAAGTCAACCCAAGTCAAACAAAGTCCTTGTCCTCACCTGTCTAGAAATGCAATGATAGGACTTAGTATTAGCCCCCTAGGAAAACCCTCCTTATGTTAGAAACCATGGCTTAGAAATGTAGAGGAAAGGGAACTAATTTCATAGAAGGTATTTAATGGCACCATATTAAAATGTATAACCCATGAGTAAATATAAAAAAAAATATAAAATCATATATAAGACCATCAGAGTTTATTTGAGCAACAAAGAAATAATTTCTTTGGAAGGTTTGAGTATTTATTTTTCCTCACCTTTTTAGGACAAAGAAGGCTTTGAGGCCACGGAGATGTTAAATATGTAAATCTTAGTTAGAGTATTGTTTTTTGATATAATTGTGTAATTGTTTTAAGAAGATAGTTAGTTAGAACAGTCGGGTCAGTCAACTGACTCAACCAATCAACCAAAAACTTCACTTGGATGACCTATTTAGTGTGTAATCATAGCACCTTCTATAATTGGCTCAAAAATCAAATTTTAATTGTTTTGCTCAAAAAATAAAATTTTATTTATTTTTAAATAAATTATTGTCGTCGCAATTGCAATGACATGTACAAATATTGCGACGAACTTTCTATAAAAATTATGAAAATTGTATTGCAACTTCATCACAATATACCCTGTGTCTGTCGCAATTGTGACGACGCCTTCATAACAAACTTTTCCATTAGCGACGAACTTGTTATACAAATTACGAAAATTGCATTGCAACTTTGTTGCAATATACCCTGTGTCCATCGCAATTGTGATGACTGCTTCATAACAAACTTTTCCGTTAGCGACGAACTTGCTATACAAATTACGAAAATTGTATAGCAACTTCGTCGCAATATACCCTGCATCTGTCGCACTTGCGATGACCCCTTCAACACAAACTTTTCCATTACTTTGCCAATATTTTCGAGGTTGCGACGAGCTCTCTTTATGGTCGCTCTTGCGATGATTTCCCTAGTTTTTCATGATTTCGATGATTTCATTACTTAGTCATTCTGGCGACGGTATTTATTTTTTCTCGCAATCATGACAACTTCCCTATTGTCGTCACACTTGCGATGTTAATCTAGGTTTGTCACGTGTGCCGCGTCATGTGAAGTGACATTTGTGAGACTCAATATTTGTCACAATATCCACAACATAACATCGCAAGAGTGTCGAAATAGCCATCGAAAAATGACCCAAATTTGCTAGTGTGTAAATTGGTCTATAAGACCAAGAAGGAAACATATAGATAGGTGAGTAAGTACAAGGAAATATTAGTTGCGAAAGGATTTCAACAATTCCATGGGATTGATTATGATGAGACCTTTGCTCCAGTAGAAAATATGGAGTCCATCCATTTGGCCCTTGCCAATGCAGCATTTAGGGGGTGGGAAGTTTACTAGATAGACATGAAGAATTCCTCTTTTCATGGGTATCTCTTAAAAGAGATCTACATGTAGCAACCTTAGGGGTACATACATAACTCATCTCTAGTATGATGATTGAAAAAGTCACTCTATGGCCTCAAACAAGAACCTAGAGCATGGTATGCTAGGCTAGATTCTTATTTAATTTGTCATAATTTTGTTAGATGTAAATCATATACCAATGTTTATATGTTGAGGAATTCTGACTCTGTTGATATTATTTCTACATGTATATGATCATAGGTAGTTCTCCCTCAATAATTGTTGCAGTCCAAGAAATTTTGCATGACAGGTTCTCTATGACCAACATGGGTCCACTTCACTTTTTCCTTGGTATTAAGATGAACCAAGATGCTTTAGGCATCAAGTTGTCTCATATTAAGTATGCCAAGGATATATTGGTTAGATTCCACATGATTGACTACAAGTCTACAACCACACCCTTCTTGTCCAGGGTAAGGGTCGAGGATGGAAAGGATGTACAATTGGTGGACAAAACCTTGTATTGATAGATAGTGGGGAGCCTCTTATATATCACCCAAACATGAATAGATCTCTCATATGTAGTAGAGGAAATTTCCATGTACATGTAGGATCCGCATGAGCTACATTGGAGAGCTACCAAGAACATCCTCAGATATGTTTAGGGAACCACCACTTATGGGATTCACTATGAAACAAGTTTCACATTGGATTGTATGGGCTTCACAAATTCAAATTGGGTTTGTTATAACACATATTGCAAGTCCACCTCTGAGTATACTCTTAGTTTGGGCTCTGACCCCAATATTTGTTGGTCAAGCAAAAAGAAATTAGTGATTTCTTTATCATCTGTAGAGACTAAGTACATAGGAGTAGTCAACATTACCATTCAGGAACTTTTCCTACATATTTTCCTCATTGAGCTTGGTATCTAGTTCCATCATATGACTATCATTTGGTGTGACAATCATGTTACTATGAAGTTTTGCAAAGACCCAATGCAATGATAATGAACAAAAAACATCAAGATCCATATGCATTACATCATACAGTGAATTCATTATGGGATCATTGATTTGAAATACTGTCCTTCCTCTATAAAAACTAACGACATATTCACCAAGATGTTCACTAAGAAAAAGTTCCACTTTTTGTGTGACCATGTTTGAGTGAAAGACACAATTGCCTAGAAGCTATCTTTTTCTTTCATTTTACTTTGAAGAGAGGGTTTCCCATGAGGTTTTCCCTCTTTCCCATTTTTTCCATTGTTCATTCACTAGATTCATTTTAAAATGGGTACCTAACATGGATTATTTCCAGGACCCATTCTTCATTCACTTCCTAGTAGTGTTCATGGGGGGTTTTGGAGATTTTTCACACTCACACCCACTTGGTAGTTATTTTTCCTAATTTTACTAGCCTAAGTTGAGATTACTATTCATATATGAGAATATTCCCTCCTATATGAGAATAATCCCTCCTAAAATAAATGTGCCACTCCTATTCAATCATCATTCAGTTATACATCAGTTAGACTAGTGAAGTTGAGTCATGCATGGAAACCTTGATGTTATCACCAAGTATCACATGCTCACATTTGGATCATCACCAGTGAAGGTGCAGTTACCTTGGGATCATCACCAGGAAGGAACTTCCCATGTGCATACATTAGATTCTCTCCACTTCACTTGTATTCACTAGTTAATTGATGACCGCATGGATGGTTGACAAGGACTAGATGACATTTCACTCCAGTTTATGTCAGTGAGTGTCCATATATCTCTAGATCACTACTCTAGCACATTAATTCAGCCATGTAGAGTATATCATTTTCATTATTCCATTATCAAATTGAATCAATACAATTCATTATTCTCTCTCTCTCTCTCTCTCTCTCTCTCTCTCTCTCTCTCTCTCTCTCTCTCTCTCTCTCTCTTGCAAGGTTTGTGTGAATTTATAATAACCAAGTTCTCTGTGCAGGTTTCAAAAACACTTCATAGAAAGAATCTATTTCTAGATAGATGGAAGATGAAAAATATGGATGGGTTGATCCATCTACCCAAGTGAGGTTATTCCTACAAGCAATTTATGGGGAATGAAAGGCAAATTCAATGAATTGAATGTTATGTGTACCAAATACTTAAAATATCACAACAGAATAGAAGTACACACCGTGTACACTAATTTGAGCATGGAGCACAACTCCAATATAGATAAGAGAGATAAATTACATAATAACTTCTTAGAGAATAAGAGAACCACTTCCAAATAACCAAATTCATTCATACATCACAATTCACCTATCCTCAATAATGAATACATTATCTTTATATATACCTATTCACATATACACATGAGGCCCATTTTCTATTAGGATGACCCTATTACATATATATTTACACATTACATGTACATTTATCCCCATATATTATCCCCCTTGGGATCATATCATATACATTTGACCTTATATATTCCCCCCTTGGGTCATAACATAATACCTTCCTTCAAAAAGCTTTGTCCTCAAAGCTTTTCAATTACATGATTCACATGTGATGAAACCAAGTAGTATGATTTTTTTATGTTCCTTCTTTCTTCTTTCCATTGATGATGATATATCCATCCAAAATCAATTATTTTTGGTCGTAATCCTTCGTGGCTGATTGTTGCATCATTTTCTTTCCCTTGATTCCATATATTGTTGTTGAAGCTTCTCCAATTTGTAGTAGATTTTGGTCTATGATAATATCTTGTTGAATAATGGTTTTTAGATTCTTTTCTCCATGAATATTGATATGTATTCCATCTTCTTCCTTGATAATGTTGATACCGACCTTCTTTTCTTCCTTGAAATATTTCCTGGTAATGAGGGTGTCAATATGGTTTCACATTTGACAATTTTCCTTCACTCTGCACATACATTTCATCTATCTTCTTTTAAGAGACAATGGAATTCTATATCCTCTTTTCTTGGTATTTCATTACTTTATCCTTGGAGATAATACCATCATATTTGGCATGTACATCCTCTAGATGAAGTTCAAATTCTTCAAGTATATTTTAGTGACCTTCTTGAATATTGTCTTCTTTCTCCTTTTGAAGCTACAATGTCACCCCATTTATCAAATTTCGATGTCAGTCCTCAATTATGGATTTCATTTCTAATTTTACCTCATCAGTATTTTGTGATTTCTCAACCTTCTTGCAAATTTACCCTTCAAGTCTTTTGGAATATTCTTCATCTAATATCCTTTCTTTTTCTTGATTTTTGAAAATTATTCTTTTCTTATTTCAATCTCTTAACCTCATCCAACACTTTTTTATTATGGTTTCATAATATAAATATTTCTTCATCTTTCTTTTTCAATTCTTCCCTTGCTTCATCCTTTTCCCACTTCCCTTTATTACTCATTCCCTGTTTTAATTTTTGAAATTCTTTAACAAGTGCTTCATTAAGGTATCATATCTTAGATAGCTCATCACTCTTCTTATTGATCTCTTATTTTGATTCTTTTAACTCCTCTTTAATTGTATATATATCCTCCCTATTTGTATCCTTGATCCATTTATTTGAGAGGGTTTTTTCAAAAAATTCCCATGTGGAGGAGAATCTAGTACCTTCATAAAGGCTATCCCACCACTTGAAAGCTTCACTATAAAACTTAAGGCTTTCCCAAAAAGGAGTCTTAATTTTATTTTTTCCATCCTCAACCATTCCATGATATTGATTTCATATTTATCTTCATCTCTTGTAAATATAGGTATTTTCATTGATTCTTAAGTGAGGTCTAACCATAATCCTCGACTTAAAACATAAATATATTGAGAATAATATCCAAAATGGTTATCATTATGCTTCCAAAATATTATCCTATTTTTCCTCTTTCCAATGGCTTTTGAATCAACCCAATCATAAATCCCAATCAAAAGTTATGATAGTTTTAAGTGAACATACTTTTGAAACCCTGATTTGGACTCTGTTCTTCTAGCCAACCTTCCTTCTAATGTATTTCTGCAATTTCATCCCCCATGAGTCTAAAATTTTGGCCTATAGTACTATGATATGTATTCTCTGTAGTGCCACAAATCTGACCAAAATTTATGGGCCAAGTGAAAGTTATGGTAACTTTCCCAAACATTGCTTTTTTTTTCCTTTTTTGGAGAGCGAACGTGTACAAAATGTCATCTGTCTAATATTTAATACATGATTTTGAAATTTGTACCAAAAATACTATGGATTGTCCTATTTCAAATTGAATTAGTTTCACTAAATTTGTATTCTCATTGAAGAAGATATGCATGTTGGACCCAGAACACTCGTTTGAGACTCATTATAGGACTAGTAAAAAACCCTATCTTCTTTAGGGTATATATCTGAAAGTGTAACGACCCAGAAGATGAAATGTGTACCAAAGTTACCTTGATATGTATTATAATTAACCTCCAAGATTCACTATCTGAAGCATCCTAAAAAAAACTTATAGCAAAAATTCTAAGATGACTCACTTGGAAAAGAAAAACCCTAGGATCGATTCTTTGAAACCAAATGTTATGTACCAAATGCTTAAAATATCGTAACAGAATAGAAGTACACACCATGTACACCAATGTGAGCATGGAGGAAAACTCCAATATAGATAAGGGAGATAATTTACACAATAAATCCTTAGATAATAGGACAACCTCCTCCAAATAACCAAATATATCCATACATCATAATTCACCTATTCTTAATAATGAATACATGATCTCTATATATACCTATTCATACCTACACATGAGGCCCCTTTATTATTAGACTGACCTTGATACATATATATCTACACATTACATGTACATTTAGACCCATATACGCCCCCCCTTGGGGTTATATAATATACATTTAACCATATATATGCCCCTTTGGGTTATAACACTAAAGGGAGTTAAACTATAAAAGATGATAGGGAAACTTAGGCCTGAGGGAGACCCATATCCATGAATAAAAAGCATTATTCATGGTGAATTCCTATTCATAATTCAACAAAAATCAAAACATAAAGGTACTCAAGTTATGGAGATAAATTCGCATTAAAAAATGCATGCTTTAATGCTTCTTGGAAAAATGGATTCGACGAGAAGTGTCAAAGAAAGAAATTTCGAGGGGATGAACTACCAAGTGGGGCATACAATTATCCCTCCCATCAAGATAATCATGGGAACCTTATGGTAAGTGTGGAATTGCCAATTTATTTTTGAATTGCATAGAGTAGAATGTTTCAATATATGGTATTGATCATCTGTAACATCCCCACTATAATCCCCAGTTTAATTAATGCATAATGTAGATATGAATGTGGCTATGGCCAAGCGAGTAATATGTGAATGTATTTTATGTTTTTAAATAAATAAAATGTAATAATAGATGTTGGTGATATAGATAGAGATGGGTGCTAAGTTTTCCACAAGAGAAGAGAGTGTCTAAGAGGGGTCCAAGGGGGAAATTAATTATGGGTATTAATTCAATCCATTTTATTGAATTTTATTATGATTGGGGATAAAATTTACTTTTTTGTTTAAGTGTATGAGAGACCAATCATTAAAATCATGCAAGAGGGTGGGTCTGAGAGTCATATTCCTTAGTTATTGAAAAGCATGGGTGGGGGGTTGAGAACAATCAGTTTGGGAAAGAGTGCAAGTCAAGCAAGTAGGCCAAAATAAAGGAAATTTGTAATGGCAGCTACATGAAGTTTTTTCATACGTTGAGTTTTACATAAACAACAAGGAGAGAGCAGGGAATTAGAGCATTGGAGATAGAGAAATAAGGATGAGAGAATTCTAGCGCATGTAGGATTTTTTTAGAGCACTTTGGAGCTGAAGATTGAAGATCTAGGTTGTCAGGCATGAAGAGTGAACTCTTGTGTGAGTTTCATTGTAACAACAAATTTCTGTTGTTGTTGCTGGTAGTTTTCTGGGTAGTGAGCTCCCTTGAGTTCCTAGTAGAGAGATTCCTAGTTACTTGTGCCAGAGATACCCTGATCAATGAATGGGACACATGATAGACTGAGAGTAGTGAATGGGTACATTCCCTGGGTTGGGTAGGTCAAGAGGAAGAGAGCTAGAGGAAATTTGGGATAGATGTAGGAGAATACTAGTGGGTTGTGGGATATTGAGTTGTGAGTGGACTATGAGAGACACCCTTTTCTTATGGATTCCTATCCCTGGCTCGGGTGTGACTTGTTGTTGATATTTGGAGAAACAAGTCTATGGTTGTTTGGAACATCCTTCCCAAGCATCTGGTTGCACAACTATTTTAAAAAGATAAGTGTTTATTTTTTTTCCTGAGTTAATTTATGAGTTTAACTGTCGTGTGTTTTACTCTACATATGAGAATGAATTATATGCTATTGTGGTGAAAATTATTAATTGCATTTACATTTTTAACTACTATGGATTGTTGCATGATCTTGATTTTCATGTCATTCATAAATTAATGTTTCAATGTATATATTATTTGATTTTAGTAGTAAGGGTAATGGATTCTGGTGTGGTGCTTGAATCATCGCATACACTAGGAATAGTTTCCACATGCAGTACCAATCATGTTGTGCACGCATGCAGTACAAATGTTGTTGTGTGCACCATTTGTCTCAATGAGGACACAACATTCATGTAGCTACATTTAAATAATGTTATTTGCAATGGTTAAATTTGTGTATAATTCATAGTTGATAAGTTACAGAAAGTTAATTAGCAGAAAAAATTTGAATTTATGTGTATTTTCTTCAAGTAATGTTCCTTGGTTAAGATGGGGGATATAACAGAATGGTATCAAAGAAATTTGGTTCAAAACTGAAATTGTATGGGCCTGAAATCAGTTTGAAGTTGGTAAATTCATCATCTCAGCATTGAATGTGCCAAATTTGGGGATAACAGTAAAATCTGAGTGAAATTCCCAAGTTTCTAAGAAAAATGAAGTCGGAATTGCACTCGGAATGGTTATTATGGGTGGGTCAATTTGACTTCCAGACGACTGAATGTGTTAGACACGTGAGGAAATAATTTTTACAATGGTCATGGTGGTGCACAGTGCATGCACTAAATATTGGTACTGCGCAGTGAAAAATTGGTGTTATGCACACTAAATATTGGTGCATAGTATAAAAATTTGTGTGCAATAAATATTGGTGTGCAATGTAAAAAGTTGCATGCACTAGATATTGGTGCACAACATAAAATTTGTGTGCACTAGATATTGGTAAATGGTATAAAATTTGTGCGAACTAAATATGGGTGTGTGGTGTAAAGTCGCACGCAATGGATATTGGTGCACGGTATAAAAGTTGTGTGCCCTGGATATTGGTGTGCGTTATAAATTTTCATTCATTAGATATTGGTGCATGGTACAAAATTTGTGTGCATTGAATATGGGTGTACAATATAAAATTTGCGCATTGTCTATTGGTGTGAGGCATAAAAATTCATGCACACTGGATATTGGTGTGTGGTATAAAAGTTGTGTGCACGGAATATTGGTGTGTCGAGCATGTGCTAAATATTGGCATTGCGCATTATGGATCTAGCATGTGCTAAATATTGGTGCATAATACATAATTGATGCATGCACGTGCTTCAAAAAGGAAGAAGAAAAAAAAGGATACCACACATGAAAAAATGTCCTATAGTCTCACAAAAACAAAAGTATGGAGACGAAAACGTATTTTGGAAATAATTGAAATATATTAATTTCGATTGAGATAAAACTTTGGTTTTTTTTTTCTGTAGTTTTAAGGAGTACAAAAGCATCAGAGAAGGCCACTAGCCCATTATGTTATGATTTTCTAGAAAATTCGAATTACATGTTTTTGAATATTAGGGTCAAACTTAGTGGCAGGAACACGTTTACTATTGAAACTTGCAAAGAGTTTCAGAAATACAAACATGGAAATATTGTGTGAATGAATTGGCTGGATTCTAAGGGGATTGGAATGGGGATGTTGAAATAGTGAAAAATACACTATTTTGGGCCACTTTTGGGGGATTTTGTAAGGAAAAGAGTCCCCAAATGGAAAATATGGAAAAATTGATTTACTTGACATTTTGTATACTCATCAATCCAGACAACTTTGTTTTAGTGAAGTTTTTCTTGAAGTGTGTAGTTTGGGAGATAACTAGTTTGGCTAAAAATTCTAAGTCTTGAAAAAAGGATTAAAAATGACAAAGTTGTCATCTCCAAATTGTTGCATTTTTTGACTAGAGAATCGAATTGACAATATGAGAGTTATTATAAATTCCCTTTCATCATTATTATCTATGTATCATACAAAATTTTATCTAGTTATTAACATATTAACTTCTACAGGTAACAAAAGTTGGTATCTGGGATTAATTGCACCAGAATGAAAAGTGTGCAAAAGGGGTGAATTAACAATATTCAGATGACTATAAATTCTTGCTCAAAGATCATAATTGAGCAAGAAAGAAGTTATTGGAAAAATCTTGTAGAGGAGGATCCACATATAAACCCAGAAAAATGATCTAGGCAATTTAAGTTATATCCAACACAAAAGAAGATGATTGGTGGCATTAGAAAGTAGAAAAATTTATGCATTCTTTTCCAAAACTGCGTATATATTTTGTTTAACAAAAAATTGTTTGCATGCACATTTTCTTGCATAATTTAGAGGTACACGAAGGAATTTTGGTTCATGTATGAGAACTACAGCCATGAAATATGCCCAGGGGTCCTACAATCATGAAAAAGAGTTCATAGGGATACATGTCAACATGGGAAATATTGAGACAAAGTCTAATGGAACAAGAGGTATGCATGAGCCTATAACTATGAGAATTATACATAGAGAAGTGAAAATATATAGAGATGATAATGAAAAGATTATGAAATCTCAAGAAGAGATACTTCATAGTTTGAATATGTTGCAGAGGAAAGCCAATAAATACTTTGGCATAAAGAAAGCAGCTAGTGCTAGACAAGTGACACCATCCAAATCCTATAGAAGAAGGGATGAGAATGTGAATGATAGGTATTTAAGGAGTATAATAAGGTTCCTTCATTCCCCAAACAAATCCACTGGGATATCTCATGCAAGTTCAGGGCTAGGGAGTATCCCAAGTGTGTCTCCTGTCATGAGACAACATAAAAGGAATGAGGTAGACATATTGCAAGGTGAACTCAGGAAAATGAAGCCACCAAATTTCAATGGTGAGCACCAGAAGGGAGAAGAGGTTGAGGCTTGGCTATTGGAAATGAATAAATATTTTCGGCTGCATAATTATCCCTCCAGGGTAGAAACAAGAATTGCAACCTACCACTTGCAAGGAAAGACAATTATGTGGTGGGATCTGCTTAAGTAAGAAAAACACCTTGATGAAAGGAAGGTCTCATGGAGGCAGATCAAAGGACATTTCCAAGAGAAATATTTATATGAGCATTACTATCAAAGGAAGATGAAATATTTCTTTGAACTTAAGCTGGGAAGAATGACAATGGATGAGTATGAGAAGAGGTTCTTTGAGTTGTTGAATTATGTAAAGTTCATAAAGGATGAGAAGGTAAAAATCAAAAGGTTTCTTAGTGGCTTACCCTCCTACAATGACAATATACAATAGGATAACCCCAATAATTTGAAGGAGACCATAAGAAGAGAAAAACATCTTTGTAATGTTTCGACTAATTTTTTTGTTTTTTCTTTCTTATTTTCCATAGAGATATTTATTCAAACAGTTTGCAACCAAATTTTCCCACAATAGTCATGTATGATATTAAACTCAACATGAAGGTTGACAAAAAATTATCTATAATAGAGTTCACTATGTTTGTTGTATTAGATGGCCATGAAAGCAAGAATACAAGCTGAAATATCAAACAACAATACAATAATACTTAATGGAAAAAAACCTGAGTTTATATTTGTTGTTGTCACTACGATATTGTTGGGAAATTTGTCTTATAGGTTATATTATTCTACTCGACCTCAATAGCATCTTGCAACACCCAAAATCGAGCCCTCTTCATAAAATAGTTCAGCTCCAACATAAAATAAATACCCAACAACTTAGAAATTGTGCTCATCCAATAGAATAATGCACCTAGATGTCAATATATGGACTAAACAAAGAAATGATGCGACCAAAAAGTAAAATGGAGCACCCAATAGTCACTAGATATGTCAAGCAAGTGTTTAATCTACCTAAAACAAGGAAATATGATCTAGGTAGTAGAGAAATATTCCCAGAACAAAATATTTGGCCCCAAACATATAAAATCGTCCCCAATCAGAAAGATATTTGGCCTCTGTTAGCAAATAATGGTTTTCATTGTCCAATCGACTCTCCTAGGTGGTAACTTGGTCTTCTTGTAGCAGAGAAAGAATTGCCCCCCTTGTCCAGAAAAATGACCCCCACACTCTAAAACTCAGCACCACAGAGATATTTGACCCAACTTAAGAGATAAATTGGCCTCCTCAATCTAGTTGACCCATTGAATATAAAAACTCAATTGCCACCTCTAAAACTCAGCCACAACTGAAAGAAAGAACAATTATTGAAGATATTCCAATTTTCGATGAAGCACACAGAAGAAATCTGTATGATATCTCCCCCAAATTGACCAACTATGGTGGATGGTCTCACCACCGAAGCCAATCTCTGAAAATTTTCCTAGGGTTACTGTCCCAAGAGTTCCAAAACCACAATGAGTTCTCTCAATGAGAAATTATCAAATACCAATGCAAGAATGAGAGAGGGCGCCATATTTTTCCCCTTTAATTCATCCATTGACCCTTTTTGTGACCTTTTTACCTTTTAATCAATTTAAGTGACTTTTCACATTCCCCATAGTCACTTAGGCACCTTTTTCCACTTTACACAATGCCACCTTTAATTTTTAATTAATTCCCGCTCTGGTGACATTAATAATTAATTCCCTTTTTAATTCCATTACTATGTCCCATGGGAATTACTTAGGCCATTTCGTTAATTCAACTAGAAGACTCATTTGGAAATGAACATTACATTCCTCCCTTCCTGAGATTTCTTGTCCTCAAGTAGCTGCAAATTTGGGTGTTGTAAGATCTGATCACCCTCCCATGTGGCATCCTCTACTGGTATGTCCCGCCATCTGATGAGGTATTTATGAATCACATTGTTGCACAATTTCCTCTCTCGGACCTCCAATACCTCCTCAAGGACTAGTGTTAACTTCCCCTCCTCATCCAATGAAGGTAGGTCTGGTGAAGTGGTGACTTGTTTTCCCAATGCCTTTTTGAGACATGAGACATGAAACATATTTTGGATTTTTCTTCCCTCCAACAACTCCAGTTCATAAGCCACTTCACCAACTCTCCAAACCACCCTGTAAGGCCCATATAAATGTGGCTTAATATTTTCTTCTCTGCTCTTATTTAGTAAATATTTTATGTATGGTTGTAGCCTCAAGAAAACCAAGTTTCCCACCTCGAAAGTATGCTCAACCCTGTGCCTGTCTGCATATAGATTTTGTTGATTTTTGGTTGTCTGTAAGTTATCCTTGAGAGCCTTGAGTATGTCATGGCTCTCTTGGATCCTATCCTTCTCTTTGGGAGCCCTATTGTCCCCAAATTGTAATTCAACAAAGGAAGGAGCATCGCACCTGTAAAATTCTCTAAATGGTATCAAGCCAATCGACATGTAATGAGTGGTTTTGTAGAAGTGTTCTCCCAGATGCAACCACTTCACCCATCCTTTTTTCTACCCTGACACATGGTTATGTAAATATACTTCAATCAATTTATTCACAATCTCCTTTTTTCCATCTGTATGAGGGTGACAACTAGTGTTGGGGGTCAACCCTGTGTCATCCAATCTGAACATCTCATGCCAAAAAGTGTTAAGGATTCTGCTATCCCTGTCACTAACATTATATTTTAGTAGACATGAATTTTGAATACCTATATGAAGAATAGATTTTCTACATGTGTTGTCTTATACTTTGATGATATGGAATATAAGTGTGCAATTATGTTCAACCGATCGACCACTACATAGATATAATCTCTTCCCTGGACCTTTGGAAACCCTATGATAAAGTCCATGGATATACTCTCCCATTTCTACTCTAGAATGGGAAACGAATGTAATAATTCTGCAAGATAGGTCTGTAAATGTGTTGAACCTGCACATAATAGAACTAGCTAGAAAATACCACACACATTTTCAGAGAGAAATTGAGAAAGAAGAAGAAAGAGAGAAAGAATGGAAGAATTCCCATTAATCGTAATGAATAATGAATAATTTACACATGATATACTCTGTATAACTCAACCAATGCGCACTGGAGGAGAATCCAATGCACCATAGTGGTGGTCTAGAGTGATATGGACACACACCAACAATTATGAGAGTAAAATTCCACCTAGTCTAGTCTCTCAAGAAGTTACGGGAGTGAACTAGCACCTAGCTAAGTTAACCAGTCTACCAGTGTTCAGTTAACTGACTGAAACAGAGTGAAGTGAGGAGGAGATCATGGAATCATGGGTAATGCACTAGTTTGGTGATGATACCAAGGCTAATGCGCATTAGCTGGTGATGATCCCAATGTTGCATGGTGACAAAACCAATGCAACATCTAGACTCCACTCAACTAGTCAAACTGAAGTGAAAATTGAAGAGAATATTCTCCCTAAAATATAGGAGACTAGATAATGACTAATAAAAAGGAAAAACCTTAGGAAAAATAAATCCTAGTTGTGTGTGAATTAACTCCAACACCCCCCCTGAACATCACTATGGTGAAAATAAAGAATGGGTCCCGATAACGAGGCCATGTTAGGTACCAAAATACAAAAGATACACTAAAATAAAGTGAGGAAAGAGGGAAAACCTCGTGGGAAAACCCCCCCTCAAGGTATAATGTATTTAAAAAAAGAACTAAATTTTCTAGGAAACTGTGTCCTTCACTCCAAGACAACTTCCCGGAGAATGGAACTTCTACTCAATGAAGGTCTTGGTGAAGATTTCTTTCATCTGTTCTCTTGAAGGACAAAACTGTAGGTCGATGATCTCCTTGTGTACTAAGTCCCAAATTTAGTGCATGTGGATCTCAATGTTCTTCATCCATTGCCTTTGAAATGGATCTCTATGGAGCTCCATAGTTCTCTGGTTGTCACACTAGAGGACGATCAACCGATGAAACTAAATTCCCAACTCAGTGAGAAAATGATGTAGCCACATAGCCTGAATGGTTATGTTAACTACCCCTCTGTACTCTTCCTCGAATGAAGATAGATAAATGGTATATTTCTTCTTTATCGACCAATAGATAGGCCTGGAACTAAGACTGAGTGAGTAACCATAAGTGGACTTGTGATAAGTGTTATCGCCAGCCCAGTTAGAATCAGTGATCCTAATGAGATATAATGTAGAGTCTGCTGCATAATGAATCAAAAAGGTGATGGTTCTCTATACGTATCGAAGTATACACTTCACAGCCTTCTAATGTAGCTCATGTGGCTCCTGCATGAACCTAGAAACTGTGTCAACTGCATAGGAGAGGTATGGTCTGGAGTGTGTGAGATACAACAAGCTCCCCACTAGTTGTCTATACAATGTGTTGTCAACCAGTGGAGTGTCCCTGCCATCCTCAAGTTTGACTCCTGATAGGAAAGGAGTCGGAGTAGACTTGCAGTCTATCATGTGAAATCTTTCAAGGATATCTAGAGCATACTTGGACTGAGACACTTTTATGCCTGTTGCATCCTGACTGATCTCAAGCCCAAGGAAGAAGTGTAGCGGACCCATGTTCATCATCAAAAACCTATCATGTAGAATCCTCTTGACTGTAGCAATTTCTCAAGTCGAGCAAACGATGATCAACAAATCATCAACATACAGAACTAAGAGTAGAAGTGAATCCGTCATGTTGAGCATTGAGGTCTAATTTACAATGTACAAATTTTTTTGACAACATGTATGAGTCCATATTGTCATTCCATACCCTCAGAGACTACTTGAGGCCATAAATATATTTCTTCAGTCGAGAGACCAAAGAGGAATCCTGCATAAATCCCTGGGGTTGCTCCATATAGATCTTCTTAGAGAGATCATCATGAAGAAATGCATTGTTCATGTCCATTTTATGGAATTCCCATCCCTTGGCCACAACAATGGAAAGTGCCAAATATATGGAATCCATCTTTTCTACTGGAGTGAAGGTCTCATCATAGTCAATGCCATGAACCTGTTGAAAGCCTTTAGCAACAAGCCTGTCTTTGTATCTACTAATATGTCCATATGTTGCGCTCTTGGTCCTATAGACCCATCTGCACCTGACAAGTTTCCTTCCATAAGGAAGAAGAACCAAATCCAAATTCTGCTTCTCGAGGAGGGAGTTGTACTCCTCCTACATGGCAGATTCCCAAAAGGGATTTCCAGCAGCCTCACCATAAGAATGTGGATATAAATACTAAACCAAGAAAAGATGCTTGGAGGGAAATGGTTCATTGGTAGTGAGTGCAATAGAAGGCTCCTCAAAATTAGATCAAGTCCTACTAGTATCGGTTGGATCACCAACAAGATCCCCTGCATCCTAAAGAGTAGTCTAGGCCCACTTAGGCCTCTACTCTGGCCCTGCATCTACATCTCGATGCACTGACTCTACATCTGACTGTACTAACTCTATATATGGATCATATGAATCCTATGAATCATAACTCTCATTTGAATAAGATTCGGCATGTGCAAGCTCATCATCTCGGCAGGTGGAAGAATGAAGGTGTCTGCATGTGGCTATTGAGGTACATGCGAGACATTTTCCTTGAATTGGACACTTCTCTCAATGATGAGCCGGTCCAAGGAAAGATCAATAAGTCTGTATCCCTTCACATTGTCGAGGTATCCAACAAAGATACACTCTGCGCTCTGTGGATCAAATGTCTTCCTCTTTTCATAGGGAATCTAGGTCCATGCACGTGAATCGAAAATATGAAAGTTGGTCACTTTTGGTTTGAGTTCGCTCTAAGCCTCGTAGGGGGTCTTATCATTGACAAATCTATGGGGAGATTTGTTTTGTATGTAGGTTGAACAATTAAGTTCTTCATCCCATAGTCTCTATGGTAGTGAGAAAGTAAATCCATGTGAAACGTGAGAAATCATCAACAAAAATGAGAACAAACCTCACTTTGTTTATTTATAGATGTGTAAAAGGACCCATGAGGTCACTATGGATCATATATAAAGGAGAGGAAACTCTCTGAGTCTTTCCTTTGTCAAATTTATCTTGAGGGTGTTTTCCAATAACACATCCCTCACAAATTCCTTTGGAGAATGGATGTCTGGTAGACCATAAACCAATATTTTCTTTCTAATTTGTTGCATATATCTGAAATTCAAATGCTCGAACCTTTCAGGCCATATCCTACTACTTTCATCAGCATGGGTAAGTAGTAAAGCAGAATCTGGATCAATAAATTTAGAAAATGTATACAATCTAGATTGATGATTTACCTCACGGGTAGCAACAATGGAATTGGTTTGCATGTCATAAATTCCCACTACATAATTAGTTGTGAATATGACTTTATTTTCGGTGTCGAAATTCGTCATATGATACACAGAGAGAAGATTGACAGAAAGTTTGGGAACACGCAACACATTCTCAAAGCTTCAGTTGGTGAGTTCAATCCTTTTTTTGTCAGTGACCTCAATTGGAGAGTTGTCCCCCATCAGAATATGAGGACCTTTGCATGAATTCAATGAATAATAGACTACTTTTGTGGCATCCATGTAATGTGATGCTCCTGAATCTATGATCCAAGCATCGAGAGAGGAGTTGATGGCAATCAAAGCATGGCTAGAATTTCCTTTCTTGGGATTCTGATCTTTTGGCTTCTTCTTCTTGGAACCCTTGGGGATGCGATCTCCAAGGTTATTTTTCTGAAGTATTTGAGTCATCATATCTATTTGTTTATGCATGCATGTGTATTCTAGATGGAATCCTTTATGGAAATATGTGTATTTCTCCCCGTTTGTTCCCTCTCCACCTTTGGATCCGGAAACATCGGTGAAGGGTTTTGAGTACCCTTCCTTATTCGGATTTGCATGAACTTTCCTTTTGTCTTTATCTTTAGATTTATGATATTGATGGCTTCCATATTGCCCAGTAATTGCATGCACCTTTGGGCCTTTGATTTTTCCTATGTTGATGAACTTGGTTTTCTCTTGTGTCAGGGATTCGATAAATTCCTCAAGAAAAGGCATTTTCCAGGTGGCTCTAGAGGAGAATTTGACTGAATGGAATGTGGATATGAACACAGAGAATTCAGGACCAAGTTTGGAGAAAATGGTGAGAACCATTTGTTTCTCCTCATATTTATCAATCCTTCAAGATTTGAGTTGCAACATTAAATCCTTGTATTTTGTAAAGAAATCTTGGAGATTGTCAAAGCTTTTTGGATCCAATGTGAGAAATTCCACCTCAAGCATGTGTCCCCTCATCTCATCCTGTTTTCCAAAGATACCTTCCAAGGTGACTAGGCTTCATTGGGGGTTTTAAAGGAATATATGTGAAAAAGGAGATCAAGAGAGATGAGACTGCAAATTGTTCTGAATGTTTCATCCCTTCGATTTAGATACTTGGATTTTTCTATGGATGATGTCAGTTTTGTCTCTGTATTCAAGGTTAACCTGTACAATCCTCTGGTTTGGAGATGCATGATTATTCTCTCCTTTCATGTAAAGTAATTGTAAGGTGTAAGAATGAATTCTTTTGGGAATTCCATTTTCCCACTATCTTCAATCTTTGGTACCTGAAAAAATAATTTGGTGTAGCTTTTTCTTAGCATTTACTTAGCTCTGATACCATGTAAATGTGTTGAACCTGAACAAAATAGATCTAGCTAGAAAATACCACACACATTTGCAGAGAGAAATTGAGAAAGAAGAAGCAAGAGAGAAAGAATGGAAGAATTCTCATTAACCGTAATGAATAATGAATAATTTACACATGATATACTCTGTATAACTCAACCAATGTGCACTAGAGGATAATCCAATGTTCCATAGTGGTGGAATAGAGTGATATGGACACACACCAACAGTTACAGGAGTAAAATTCCACCTAGTCTAGTCTCTCAGGCAGTTACGAGAGTGAACTTCCACCTAGATGAGTTAACTATTCTACTAGTCTTCAATTAACTAACTGAAATAGAGTGAAGTGAGGAGGAGATCAGGGAATCATGGGTAATGCGCTAGTCTAGTGATGATACCAAGGCTAATGCACATTATCTGGTGATGATCCCAATGTTGCATGGTGACAAAACCCATGCAACATGTAGACTCCACTCAACTAGTCAAACTGAAGTGAAAAATGAAGAGAATATTCTCCCTAGAGGAGTATTCTTCCTAAAATATAGGAGACTAGGTAAAGACTAATAAACAAGGAAAAACATAAGGAAGAATAAATCCTAGGTGTGTTTGAAATAACTCCAACAAGGTCTTCTCTGACTTGTTATGTTGACAAGTCACAGACTCTCTCACATGCTTCAACACATCATCTTTGAGTCCCTTCCAAGTGAGCCTCTCCCGGATTTTCCTGTAGGTTTTGAAATACCCCAAGTGTCCTGCCAATGGTGTATTTTTCATTGCCTCAATGATTTGTTCCTTTAGTGCAGACTCTAGAACTAGATATATACGGTCCTTGTAGTAGATTATTTCATCTACCACCTTATACCTATCATCTTGTGTATTGTGGTCTATCACTTCACAATAAAACTTGTTCTTGGAATATTCCACCACTAGATGGGATTTCCAATCAACTGAAATCTCTGTGAGAGAACACGTCCCTGGCCTTCTGGAAAGGGAATCAACTACTGCATTTTTCTTCTCTTTGACATATTCAATGTCAAATTTATAGACCCTCAATTTTATAACTCACTTTTCTTATTTTTCATTCAATTTTGTTTTCCCCATGAAGTGCCTCAAGCTGTTATGGTCTATTTTAACCAGAAATTTCCCACCTACCAAATATCGTCAAAACTTCACTAAGGAATGCATGATGGAAACCATCTCTTTGTCATAGATGAAATAAACTTTCTCCCTCTCCAAGATATTCCTTCTCTCATATGCAATAGGATGCCTCTACTTCATCATAACTTCTCATATCCCTTCACCTAATGCATCACACTCAAGCACGAAGGGATGAGTGAAGTCAGGAAGTTCTAAAACTAGGCAGGTGCTCATTACTTCCTTCCTATGGTCAAATGCCTTCTGAGCCTCTTCGGTCCATTTAAATGCTCCTTTCTTTGTGAGGTTTGTGAGCAGTGCGAATAGCCATGTAAACTCTTTCACAAATCGTCTGTAATAACTACAAATCCTAAAGAATCCATGCAGATGTGTGATATTTTTGGGTGGTGGCCAATACAATATAGCCTGTATCTTTTCCCTATGCACTTGCACTCCTTGTGCACTGACCACATGTCCCAAGTATACAACCTCTATAATGACAAATTCACACTTCGATTCTTTGGAATACAATGACTTCTCCTCCATGATGCTCGAAATCTCCTCTAAGCTCCCCAAATGTTCCTCCCATGTTTTTCTATATATCAACAAATCATCAAAAAACACCAGTAAAATCTTTCGCAACTGCTTTTTGAGTAAGTGATTCATGAATGAGTTAAATGTATCAGGTGCATTGGTCGGTCCAAATGGAATAACCAAGAACTTATAATGCCTATAATGGCACTTGAAAGCAATTTTGTCAATGACTTCTTCCCTAACCCCGATTTGATGGTAACCAGGTAGAAGATCAATCTTCGAAAAGTATATTGCTCCATGCAACTCATCTAGAAGCTTGTTGATCCTTGGTATAGGTTACCTATTTTTTATTTTATTTTTTTTCAGGGCCCTATAGTCAATAAAAATCCTCATAGTTCCATCATTATTCTTAACCAAAACCACCGAAGAAGTGAAAGGACTGGAACTGGGTCTGATATACCCCATCTCAAGCAAATCATTGATGGTTTTTTCTATTTCATCTTTGAATTAGTTGGTGTTCCTGAAAGGGGTGGTTATGAGCGGTTTGGTTCCCTCTAACTTTATAGTGTGCTCAAAGAATCTGTCTGGTAGTGTCCCTGGAGGTATCTATCCAAAGACCTTGTTACGTTTTCTCAACAATGCTTGAATATCTACATGATGGTGTTGTCATCCATGTGCATCTACCATTTTTGTGATAAAACACTTAGTTGCATATTCTATATATCCTCGCCTAAAAATGGCCTCCATCCTTTTATTTGAAAAAACCGTAGGGGTATTGTTTGACATGACTCTCAAAACAACCAGTTTACCTCTTGGTGTGAAGAATTTCATTGTCATCACTTTATAATTTAACATGATGTCCCCCAATGTTTGAAGCCATTGGACTCCCAAAACTATATTGGAGTCTTCCAAATCGACGACATAGAAGTCATCGATCAAGGTGTAGTTTCCCAATGTCACGACCAAATTGGAAATATTCTTCATGCATGACACATTATACCCATCAACCATTTCTACACTAAACCCCTCAAAGTCCTCAGTAGCCATCTGTCTCTTGGTTATCCAAGATGCATCAATGAAATTGTGGGTTTCCCCACCATCAATCAAAGCTATGATCCCTTCTCCAAGTAGTACCCCTATCACTCTGAAGGTGTGGAATCTAGGTGTGCCTGATAAAGTTGCAATATCCACCTCTTTTTCCTCCTCGTGAGGGTTCTCCTCAGTAAAGTTCCCTTGATCATTACCCTTCTCTGTTGCAACGTCTTCCTCCTCATCACTATTTGAATGCACTTTGATTTAGTGAACCTTTCCTTTTCCCATGCATCTGTGGCTCGATGCCCAAGGTTCTTTACAGTTGAAGCGAAGATTATTTTTTCTCATCTCATTCCAATTCATCTCATCTAAACTCTCCTTAATTGTCCCTTCTTTCACTGGAGGTTTTTTATCTTTTCCTTTCTGTGGAATGAATGGTTTAGAGAATGTCTTTGTCTTTGGGACTGCACCCCCCATGTCTTGGGTCCTGACGATAGAATCCTATAATTTCTCTAGTTTGAAATAATTCACCCAACCATGAAGTGGTTCAGATAGAAACTTAATAAACAACATCACCAATCTCATCTCAAAGATACTTGGCATGGTGACTACAGTCCTTTGAAACTCTGTGATGTAGGCATCTAGTGTTCCCTCCTACTTGATCTGTGCCAACTCATTGAAATGTAGCTCAGGGTCCTTCTTATCAAACCTCTCCATTACCTTCTAAGTGAAGTCTAAATAGGAGGTGATAGTAGCATGTCCTAGAGTGATCAACCCATGGTACCACCACTCATGGGATTCTCCATCAAGGTGCAGAGTAGAGAATTTAATCTCTTCGGCTTTTGTCATAGGTTTGAGATGGAAATATGTATCTAGCTTATGTACCCATGCTCTAGATGTGCTATTTCTAGACCCATTGAAGGATGGAATGGACAGCTTTCCCAACTTCTGTGTGAGTTCCTTTTTTTTGTTTCCCCCTGTTGTGATCCCTTGGTCTATTCTTGTATTTTATTGTGCAGAAGTCCTACAGTGACATGGATTCCTAAAAATCATCACCTGGAGATTGATACTCTCTCAAGTAGTCTTGAAAAGTTTCACCTAGAACTTGTTGTCCTTGATTCTATGTTTTTTGATTTCCCAAGAATTGAGGCATAAGGGGTCTAGGGATTGTCCTACTATTGGTCCTAGCACCCACTTGAATAGGAATCCTATTATGGTTAGGTGTGGGAATATTATGATGGATACCCTCACCATTGTTCCCATTGTTCACATTGGAACCCCCTGCACCATTGTTACTCCCATGGTTCTAATTTTTCTGGTTACTAGAAATCAATTGTGTCAATAGTTGTGTTAATTGATGTTGCCCAGTAGCTAAGCCTTCTAGGATTTGTATATCTTTGTCCTCATTATTATCCCCCATGACTTCTTCTTGTTCCTCCTCTAGTTGGTTCTCAATTATTTATCCTTCTTCATTAAATATGTCCTCTTCCCCTCATTGTATTCTACTTCTGTAGGTGATATACCTATTTTTCCCTTACCTCATGAATAAAAAACCTCCTCAGGCTGGGCGGATACACTGTTCTAATACCACTGTAATGTTCCAACTATTTTTTTTTTTTTCTTATTTTCCACAGAGATATTTATTCAAACAGTTTGCAACCAAATGTTCCCACAACAGTCATGTATGATATTAAACTCAACATGAAGGTTGAAAAATAATTATCTGTAACATATTTGATTGTATTTGTTGCATTATATGGCCATGACAACAAGAATACAAGATAAAATATCAAACAACAATACAATAATACTTAATGGTGAAAAACTTGAGTTTATATTTGTTTTTTTCATTGCAATATTGCATAGAAATGTGTCATGTAGGTGACAGTATTATACTCGACCTCAATAGCATCTTACAACACCCAAAACCAAGCCCTCTTCAGAAAATAGTTTAGCTCTATCATAAAAGAAATACCCAACAACTTAGAAATTATGCTCAGCCAATATAATAATCCTCCCAGATGTCAATATATGAACTCAACAAACAAATGATGTGACTAGCAAGTGAAATGGAGCACCCAGTAGTCACTAGATACACCCAACAAGTGTTTAATCCTTCTAGAAAAAGGAAATATGATCCAGGTAGTAGAGAAATCTCCGCAGAACATAATATTTGGCCCCAAACATATAAAATCTTCCTCAATCAACAAGATATTCAACCTCTGTTAGCAAATAATGGTTGTCATTGTCCAATCGACTCTCCTAGGTGGTAACTTGGTCTTCTTGTAGTAGAGAATTCGCCTAGTAGAGAAATAATCTCCCCCTTGTCCTACAAAATGACCCCCACACTCTAAAAATCATCACAACAGAGATATTTGACCCAGCTTAAGAGAAAACTCATCCTCCTCAATCTAGTCGACCCATTTCATATAAAAACTCAGTCGCCACCTATGAAACTTAGCCACAACTGAAATAAAACACAATTATTAAAGATATTTCAATCGTCGATGAAGCACATGGAAGAAATATGTATGATATATCCCCCAAATTGACCAACTAGGGAGTATGGTCTCACCACTGAAGCCAATCTCTGAAAATCCTCCTAGGGTTTTCGTCCCAAGAGTTCCAAAACCATAATGAGTTCTCTCAATGAGAAATTACTAAATACCAATGCAAGAATGAGAGAGGTCACCCTATTTTTCCCTTGTAATTCATTCGTTGACTCTTTTGCAACCTTTTTACCTTTTAATCAATTTAAGTGACTTTTCATGTTCCCCATAATAACTTAGTCACCTTTTTCCACTTTACTCAATGTCACCTTTAATTTTTAATTAATTCCCTCTCTGATGACATTAATAATTAATTCCCTAACTATGGCCCACGGTAATTACTTACACCATTTCATCAATTCATCTAGAATACTCATTTGGAAAGGGACATGACAATATTTATGAGCAAAGTAGAGGAAGGCTAGTATTGCAAGAACCGTGGAATGACAAGATGAAAGGAAAGAGGGATCAAAGGCAGAAAGGATTTAAGCCACCCTTTTTCAAGAACAAATCCCAAGCAAATAAACAAGGAAAATCAACCCAAAATGAGCACAAGACAACAGATTCATTTGGGAAAATTCCAAGGAAGCAACTTGTACAATGTTGGGGATGTAATGGAAATCACCTATATAGGCACCACCCTCACAAAGGAGAAAGAATCAGGATTATCCAAAACATTCATAAGGTTGAAACAGTTGAAAACATGGGGGGAAACATCCAAGGATTTATGCAGCCTTGGACAACAAGCAAGTAGAGTATCAATCCCCCATGATTGAAGTGGAAGGTAATATTTATTATCATCCCATATGAATTTTAATTTATTCTGTAGCTAGCCATACTTATATAAACTCTAAAATTGTTGAAAGATTTCACTTGCAAAGGAGTAAGCTAAGAGAAGGATCACTAGGTTGGTTAAATATTGTCCAATAGATATGAATGGAATCAAGAAAAAGGTAGATGTGAACATCATACCATGGGGTTCATATGTGTGTATAATTGTCATAGATTGGTTGAAAAAACACCATGATTTCCTATAATGTTACAACAAGATGATAAATTGTTTTGATGAGGAGGGAAGAAAGGAAAGATTCAAGGCATTTCGAGAGTTGTAGTTGTTAAAAATATTTATGTCATGCCACTGAAAAAGAGTTTCCGAAAGGGGTGTCAAATTTTTTCATCCGATATGGAAGAGGCAACCAAAGATATAATGGCAAGTATTAGAAACCATCTACTCTTGAAATAATTTGAAGACGTTTTTGGGGAGATCCCAGGATTTCCACCAAAGGGAGACATTAATTTCTTTATTTATTTGGTGCCAAGAGCTACCCTAGTGTCCAAGGCACCTTATAGAATGGACACACTAGAATTGAAAAAGTTGCATATGTAGCTTGAACAAATTTTGAAGAAGGGGTATATATGCCCAAGTGTTTCACCTTCGATATCCCCCCTTCTTTTTGTAAAGAAGAAGGATGAAACATTAAGGCTATGTATTGATTTCAGATAGCTGAATAAGGTCACAATAAAGAACAAATATACTTTGCCAAGGATTGATCTTTTTTATTAGTTGAAAGGTGTAAGAATATTTTCCAAGATTGATTTGAGATCAAGTTATCATCAAGTGTGGACAAAGGAAGAGGATATCATCAAGTCAATGTTTAGAACAAGATATGGGCATTATGAATTTATGGTATCTCTTTTTGGACTATCAAATGCCACAATTATTTTCATGTTCCTGATGAATAAAGTATTCATGAGGTACCTAGACAAGTTTGTGATTGTTTTCTTAGATAACATTCTTATCTACTTGTTGGGCACTTTAATTGTCTAAATAAATAGATAATTAAGGTGTTCAATATAAATTGTCAAACCCAGGGAATTTTTGTTATTGTAAGATAATTGTGCACAGTCTGTGCTAGATTATGAAAGCAACACTAATCAAAATGCATTAAGGTAAACTAAAAGAAAGAAAATTGAAAAGTTGAACACTAACACAAGTTGCCGACACAGCTGGAGTTCTAATCTATTGTTGTAGAATTGAAATCACACTTGCATAATTGAAATCACACTTGCCTAATTGAAATCTAATTTCCAGGAGTAGAAATTGATGAGTGTATAAGAATCTTGGATTATCTAATCTATTCTAATTTTCTATATTACTCTTGCAGAAAGACATTCTGTGCTAATTGCTGAAAGGAAGTCTACTTAATTGTAGAAGGGGAATTCACACTTATAATTATTTTTTCTTGAAAATAGAGCTTTAATCTAATGCAAAAAAGGAATTAACTCTCAAAGCAATTCTCCAGCAGTATTCAACAATTGATGCTAACTCTCATGAGACACACTGATGCGCATTAACATAAAGGGATTGAACTGTAACAACAAATTTATTCTAGAAATGCATAAGCAGGTAAATCACAAAACTGTAAATAATCAAAGAAGTTAATCTAAAACTCAAAACAAAGGGGAGTCTGTGAGGAAGGTGGGCCCTTTCCTTCTCACTGAATCCACTCGAAAAAGACTACAGTAGGTTAGAGAAACTCAATTCACTTCTTTATTAACTTGCAAAAATGTTTAGATACAATATTCTTCACTTCACTCTTTGTTCCACAGATAATATTTGGTACCAATGATTACAAAAGCTATGTTATTTAAAGATAGAGTCATTCAGTTGAAACGAACTCATAACAGCCTTGAGAATCAGATATTATCAAGTTTTTCATATGATACAAAAGATCTGTCATCTTCACAAAATCTGGAAAAAGAATCTTGATCACCAACGTGAGACAAAACGTGTAACAACCTTGAGGATCGGTCTTGAGGATTTAGATTTGAATGATATACTAGCTTCCAGGATTGGTGGGAATCTGTTTCAACAGGTGTAACAGTTTCCAGGAAAGGTGCGCAGTTGCTGTAGTCATGTAACAACATGCAAAATGGTGCACAGTTGTAAAAGATGGTGTAACAACAACGATATTTCTTCAAGACTTGGTTGTTCTACACATTTTGATCATTATTTGAACCCTCATGGGTAAAATATGAGAAACAATACCAATCAAACATGTTAAGTAAATAAGAATATAAAAACAAGATCAATGTTTCATACCTTGGGAAAAAGGTCTTAGCAAACATGATATTAGGCATTTTAACATAGAAATGATAAGGTTGAATGAGCAAAAGATATAGTGAAAAAGGGACATTTATGGGTCCTAACAAGCCCCCCAACTTAATATATTGTGTGTCCTCATGCAAAACACATTCAAGACATACTCTGAATCTGAGTCAAGGAAGTGACTCCTCTAATGCAAATTGCTAAGACAAATCGCTAAGTACCAGTATGGGAAAAACCTATGTGTACCCCCAACATCTGTTGTTTCAAAAATCTATCTGTGTTGCTTTGTCTTCAAGAATAGAATTAGTTTGAGTGTGTAACAGAGGTTCTTGTGTAAAAGTTGCTGGTAAACCAACAACTACTCTATTACGTTGAGATCTTCTCTGCCTTACTATTTTTTGTGGAGCAGTAAGGTCATATTTTGTCTTGACTGAGAGATTGGTCGGTTCTTCAGCATGACGAGTGACTGGTACTTTTACTATTTTATACCCTTCCTGAAAGTAAATATTACCACATTCATACCACATGTGCTCTCTATTCTCATTCATAATAGTTTTTTCCTATGCTAATATATCCAAAGTTGACTTCTTTGAGATTTGTTGTCAAACAACCTGCAAGTCCTTATTTAGGGAATCCAACTCTGCTTTGAGGCTTTCATTTTCCTTCATTAGTTCAATAATCCTAGAATTTTTTGTATCCTTTATCTTCTTCTCAATTTGAGCAAACAGCTGAGCAAGTGGCACATCCTCACTATTTTGTTTAACTGGTTCTTGTGTGGCAGATACACTGACGAGAGCTGGTTCTTGTGCAACAATTGATTCGGGCATGGTTGGTTCTTGTGGAATAGTATTTTCCTAAGAATCTTGTTCTTGTGTAACAAGGAAGTCTGGCATGACTGGCTCTTTTGGAACAGTCTCTTCCTGGGTGGCTGGTTCTTATGTAACAGCTAAGTTCTAGAAAGAGGTTGGTTCTTGTGTCACAGTCATGTTGTTGGAAGGGACTGGCTCTTGTGTGGAAGTCACTTCGTTAACAATGGAGGATAATGGATGAAGAATAGGTATCACATGTGCCATATTCTTCCATCCAATTGCTGCTTCAGTAGACCTTGCTGACCTAGTTCTCCTCCTAGGTAATGTAGAGAAAAAAGCAGGGGGCTTTCGTTTTTGTTGCTTTAGGATAAGAAGGGTGTTCTTCAACAACCAAATAAGGATGAAATTTTAGGATGTTGGGGTCTGGTATAATCTGTGCATCGTCACTCGTCGAGTGATGCATAGAATCATTAAGTGGAGCTGATGATTTTGTTGTAATTCGTGTACATTCGGCCTGCAATGATAAAATGGTTTCTTGAAATTCCTTGCACAAGGTAAAACATGGAATACGTACCTCCATAAAATCAGTTACCTCCATAAAATCAGTTAGTTGCTCACTTAGGTTTGTATCATTGATGTCAAAATCTGGCAGGGTCTGAGTATTATCAAAATCATGACACTTTGTCGCAACAACATGAGGGTTTTGAGTTGCTTCTGGTGCAACTCTATCGATGCCTTTCTGAGATTTTCCTCTGGTTTGACGTTTTCTTTTCTGAGATGATTCACTAATAGTGACAGTAGAGGCTTGAACGACTGTTGCAACAATAGGAGGGTTTTGAGTTGTTGTTGGTTCAACAGGAGATGAATTCGATGTACTGGCAGTTACAGTGGGGGCTGTAACTATTGTTGTAGTAGACCTCACTGACCTAGTGCTCTTCCTAGGTAATGTAAAAAAAAAGCAGGGGTTTTCCTTTTCTTAGATTTAGGAGTAGGAGGGAGTTCTTCAATAACAGTTGTTGTAGACAAGGGCTGAGGTTCATGACTTGGTCCAAGGATTTCCTTATCAACTGTTGACTCAATCACAACTACAGGCATCGGGTTTAGCTATTTTGGTTCGGCCATAACAACAGGCATAGAATTTGGTTGTTCTTCCACTTCAGGTAATGGGTCTTTAGGAATTCCCATTCCTCTACGAATCAACAACCTTATCAGTCTGTTATTGGAAAGACAATTGATGGGATTCTTTGATCTCTTGACAAAGTGAGCCATATTATGCAAGGAATGAAGAAGGTAATAAGGGATGTTTATTAGCTTATGATGTCTTAAATGTGACAGTAGTATAAAATCAGAAAAATAAACTACTTGATATATTCCCTCACATGTAATGTACCTCTTTGTAAATTATGATACCTTCCCACATGGTATGGGTAAGGAACTTACATCTACACCTCAACCCTTGGTATGAACTTTCTCATTGTCCACGAGAAAACCCTTATGTGCGTCGGGAAGATGTGATTTTCTGTTAAACCATCTTTCTCTTGTGGTCGGCAACCTTATCACAACAGCCATGGTTTCTTTTGTTACTGGAATCCTCATCCTGTGCACCATTGAATACCCTTCTGTGAGATTCTAAATGAACTCCAATACCTCTGCTTCATTAAACCCCTGCAGTTTCTTAAAATAAAAAATCCAACCAGCCTGCAGAAATATTTCCTAAACATCCGGGTGTAGCAGCAATGCATCCAAGTTTTTCGGTTCATACCTCACAGTTGATCCTCCCATGATGTCGTTTTAGAGTATAACAGTCACATAGGAGGATAAACCAACACCTAAACCAGAGACACAACAAGTTCGAATGTGGATTGCATAAAGAACAAAGTGTCTCAGCGAAAATAAGCATGGTCAAAAGGTGGTGGAGGTGAATATAAAAAGGGATTTTAATGTTATGACGACATAGATTTCTTTCCCCCCAACTAATCTGATTGGCTCTTGGTTCAACGAATTTGGGACAACCGATAGGTAATCGTTTAAAGCTTTCTTCCATATCTCCATCACTTTAACACATAGGATTGGTAACATACCTCATAACTTACCACATGAACCGATCTGTCAAAGTAACTGCACTGTCCAACCGCCATTTGATCCACGTGGAATAGCTGTAATGATGAGAGATGGCTATGGAACGTGAGAAATGATCATATGACAGGTGGAGCATAGGTGGAGTCCTTTTTGTGGTTGACCAACTAGAAATCTGCGGATGTGGAGTCAAGTAATGATGAAGCGACATTTTCTGACAGAGAGAGTGGAAAAGATAATAGCGTAAATGACAAAACAACAGTGTTTCATCATGGAAAAATGGCAGAAATGAGAAAAATGGGTGAAGCGGTATGCAAAATAGCGAAAAGGAATAACAACGTTAGGTGTATCAACATGTATTTTTGGCCGGATTCGTGGAATTTGGTGTAGCAGAATGTAAATCGTCCAAATTGTCAAGAAAAATGGTGGAAATACATGTAAAGTGAAACAACAAAATAGTCGGGAAAATGGTGTAACAACATGTAAAGTGACCATGGTGAAACAACATGGAAAGAGGTGTAACAACATGTAACCCGACTGAACACATAATTCCTTAGTTTTCCAAAAACTAGTCCTTCGACTCCCTTCACTGTAATCTACCTTGCTCTTCTTCAATCCATCTGCACACAAGTATTTTCCTGATACCCTTCTAGGTTGATTTTATTAGAAAGAAAAAAATGAAATACTTTAAGAAAAAAAACAGAAAAATTCAAATTCGCATAGTTTATTTATATACAAGGTTTTATTGAAAGCAAAAAGTTCTAAGGTTCAGAAGGGGAAGGAGAAAGCTTTGTTCCCTTTAAAAAATGATAACATGTATCAGCTGTACATCTGGATTTAAATTCTACCTTGGAAAGTGGACGTTGATACAGGCGCAAGCGATGACCATTGGCAAGTAACTGTGTATTGGATCCATCAATAGTGATTAACCTGACTGTCCAATTGGGAAAAATAGTGTCTACCTTGTAAGGTCCCAGCCATATTGTACATCGCTTACCCTAAAATTCCTTAAAGCGTGAATCATACAATAGAGCCCAATCTCCCTTTTTGAATAATTTCTTCTTGATGACTCGGTCATGCCACTTGGTTTTCTGTTGTTGAATTACTATGTTTTGATTAATAGCATCCAAATGATTCTCATTAAGCTCATTTAGCTGCTGCAATCTGGCCTTCTATGCTACAATCAAGTCTAGATTGACTGCTGATGCAGTTCTTAAGGTTTTGATCTCGAATTCAATGGGAAAAACAGGGCTCTTCCCATATATGAGTTCATAAGGAGAAAAACCAGTTGTGTTCCTCCAAATGGTTCGATAAGCCCATAGAGATTCATGCAATCTATCAAACCAATCCCTGCGATGTTTCCTCATTGTTTTAGTAAGAATATCTTCTATTACTTTGTTTGTACTTTCCACCTGGCCATTACCTTGAGGATGGTATGGGGAAGTTGTTCTATGCAAAACATGATATTTATTGAGTAGGGTTTCAAACTTATGTGATGTGAAAGGTGGTCCCCCATCAGTAACTAACTCTCTGGGAACTCCAAAGCTAACAAATATATCTTCAAACAAAAATGCTAAGACAACTTCTTCTAAGGCCCTCATGAGTTCTTTTGCCTCAACCCACTTGGTCATGTAATATGTGCAAGCCAATATATAAACTTTCTGATTAGAAGGTGGGTTAATGGGCCCTACAAAATCTATGGCCCATCTCTCAAAAGGCTCTAACACTACTTTAGGCTGGAGAGGCATATCATCCCTATGATTTGGTTGACCCATGCATTGGCAACTATCACAGGCTCAGACATACTTCCTTGCATCTTGAAATATTGTGGGCCAGAAATAGCCCATCCTCAAAATTTTATGCCCAGTCCTTTTATCAACAAAACGAACCCCACAAGGGCCATCATGGCAATCTTTAAGTAGATCATAAACTTCATCATCTCTCACACATCTTCTAATTTCTTGATCCAAGCCTGTGTATAAAAGGTATCCCCCTATCCAACTATACCAAGCACTCTTCTGAATTATCTTCCTTATTTCTTGGGGAGATATATGTGGAGGTACCTTCCTTGCAACCACATAATCAACAATTTATGCATACCAAGGTGAGTGAGCAGATACTGCAAACAAATGTTCATCTAGAAAGGAATCATCTACAGGTGAATTATCATCATTTATATTCAATCTTGAGAAAAAATCAGCAACCACATTTTCTTTTCCTGGTCTATCTACTATAGTGATGTCAAATTCTTGTAGTAATAACAACCATCTTGTTACTCAAGCGTTAGTAATAGGTTTATTCATCAAATATTTAATTGTTGAATGATTAGTATGAATAAAAGTAGAATAACCAGTGAGATAATTCCTGAATTTATTGATCGCATAAACTACTGCCAAGAATTCTCTTTCTGTAACTGTATAATTTAACTCAACAGGATCCAAGTTCTTGCTGATATAGTAGATAGCATAGGGATATTTGTCCTCCTGTCTCCCTATCACTGCACCAATTGTAGTATCAGAGGCATCTGAAGAAATGTGAAATGGAAGATCCTAATTGGGCCCTCTCAAAATGGGTGTTGTGGACAATTTTTGTTTCAGATCTGCAAAAGACAATTCGCACTTGTCAGTCCAACTAAAGTCAACATCTTTTGTTAATAGAAAAAATAAAGGAGAGGCAAGTTTGGAATTTTTTTTAATGAATCTCCTATAATATCCAACATGCCCTAAAAATATTCTTACCTCCTTCTAAGTTGATGGAGTTGGAATGTCCAAAATTACCTGGATTTTGGCTGGGTCTACCTGAATTCCTACATAAGAAATGAAGTGTCCCAACACCACACCTTCGCTCATCATCATATGAAACTTTTATGTACTTAGATAAAGATGAGACTGTATACATATTTTGAGTATTTTTTCTAGATTATCTAAATCTTCATCGAAATCAGTACCATAAGGTGTAAATTCATCCATAAATATTTCGATACAGTCATTTACCATATCAGAGAAAATACCAATTACAACTCTCTAGAAAGTGGATGGTGCATTACACAAGCCAAATGGGAGAACCTTGTAGGAAAATGTACCCCAAGGGTTGGTAAAGGTGGTCTTATCTTGGTTCTGTGGAGCAATGGTTATCTGGTTATAGCCACTAAATCCATCTAGGAAAGAGAAAAACTTTTTCCAAGATAGGTTGTCTATAACCTGATCAATGAATGGTAGAGGGAAATGATCCTTCAGCGTGGCCTTATTCAGGGCTCTATAGTCCACACACACTCTCCATTTACCATTATTTTTAGGCACAATAACCAATGGTGAAACCCACCCATTGTCTGATATAGGGTAGATGAATCTGGCATTTAGAAGTTTTTGGAGTTCTTCTTTAATAATCTCTTTAATATTAGGGTTCATCCTCCTTTGGGGTTGGAAAATGGGTCAACATTCTTCCTTAATGTATATATGGTGGGTGCATAGTTCAAAGGAAATTCCTTTCATATCTATGTAATCCCAGGCAAATGCTTCTTTATGTTCAATCAATAACTTCATCAAATGGCGAGTTTCAACAGAAGATAAATCGGGATTGATGTTCAGGGTTTTTTCAGGTTTGATTTCTATAGCAATGCTCTTAGAACCGAATTTAGGAAATAATTTAGTTGTGTCAACATCTGCTGTTATAGCTGAATTAAATTGATTTACAATAGTTTCAGAGAACATTTCTGGGCTCACTCCTTCCTGGGCAGTAGGGTCGAAGATTCTACTCAATCGGTGGTATGTGTTTTGTGTAACAATAGAGGGGTCACTGACAAAGATATTGATTATCTCATCCTCTGTCTCATCTTTGAAACTCAGGGATTTTCCTATGGTTATCATAGGCAGGGCAATTTCATCCTCAAGGTCCATCCATAAAGAATTTTCGAGTTCCACACTGGGTGTAGCATGAGGATAAAGGGTAAGCTTCTTGGTATCATAACCATCATAGATGGTCATTGAACCAGATATACAACCAATGAAGGAATCAATTGTAGATAACCATGGTATTCCTATAATTAGAGGATGACCCCCCAGATGAGTTTTAGGTTGCAATACAACAAAATCAGTAGGATACTCCCATGAATCAACTGAAAGAACTAGATCATTGATTACTCCTTCTAGTTTAATAGTAGAACGATCAACTAACTCTAAAACAATAGGATTAGGTTGGACTTGCATTCTGAGTTGCAGCAATTGTGTCATCTCTATTTACATAATGTTAATTTCTACCCCTAAATCAATAAGCACATCGGGAATAAATGTCTGTCCAATTTTGACAGTGACTGTAGGGTTTCCTAGGTCGCCATATTTAATAGGTGGGGTTTTGCCTAACATCAGTTTAGAGAATTCTCCCACTACGTGTACTATGAGGGGGTCCCTAGGTTTCCTTCTAGTCTTTTTGATATAGAACTCTTTCATAGTCTTGGCATAAATAGGGACATCCTTAATCAATTGCAATAGTGGAAATTTAACATGCAGATTTTGCAACTCTCCTAAGAGATTGAAGGATTGTAATTCCACAGTTTTGGTAATTTCCAATCTTTCAGGGAATGGGGGTTCTACTAATTCTATGATAGGTTCATCAATTTCTTCTATATCAGTAGATGGTTTTCCCCCTGATTCCTTGTCTGATTTTGAAGATGGAGCATCTTCAATTATTGGCTCGATTATTCTCCCTGATCGTAATTTTATCTCATCACAAGGCATAGGGGTAATAGACAGAGCTGGCACATTGTGTATATCAATATTCTGAATGGCCTTATTATTTTGATTTGGGTTAGGTTGCACAGGCATCTAAGGTCATAGTGGAGTATTGTTCTATGGGTAATTGGGAGGTAACTACAGTTGTTGTTGATGATACTGGGGTTGTAACTGTTGTTGATAGAGGTTCTTTTGGTGAGGGTTTCTCCAATATGGGTTCCATTTCCTAGGATGATTTTGTTGTTGGGGCATAGGTACCCATGCATTGGGATCCTAATAAGGAGGTGGCATCTGATTTGGAGGGGGGGACATTCATCTAGCCATATTGAATCTAATTGTTCACATTATTCCAATAATTAAGTATTGCAAGAGAGAATGGAGGGTCTGTACCTTGACCTCTTGGCTTCCATTGTCTTCTCTGTGTTATTAGATAGACAACCTATGCTTCCTCATTAGTTGCCATCATTGATGCTTTTACACCTATTAGGGAGGGACATTTGTTAGTGGCATGATCTAATTCACAAATAAGACATACCTGGACACTGTTCAGTGGGCACTCCCTTGGTGGATGTTTGTCTCTGCATTTCGAACAGAAAATGGACAATGTCTGATCTAATTCTGCTTGTTTCTGTTTGATCTGCAGAGTATCAATTTGTGAAGCAAAAGAGTTAATCATTTATGTTTTGAAACCTTCTAACAGATTTCCTATTTCTACTCTTGTTTCCCCTCCATTGGATGATTTTTGTACCCTTGAAAAAGTGGTATCCCTGGTAGTTGACTTATTCCTTGTAGATCCTCAAGAGCATCTCTTACAAAGATCTACAATGTCTTCATAGGATTCCTTAGATATATCTCCCTTGCCAAGCATATTCAACATATCTAAACAATCATCTCTAACTCCTTTTAGAAAAATAGTTTTCAGAATGTCCTTACTCACATCCAGATGTCCTGACCTTTGTAGATTATACTAGAGTCGCTCCAAAAAATATTCAAGGGTCTCGTCCTCCTCCTGAGACATATTGAACATTTCCTCTCTTTGTTCCCTCGTTCGGCAGTAGTCTTGGTACTTGTTTAGGAAAAGATACCTCATTTGTCCCCATGTTGAAATATTCTCTTCTCTAAGGCTCATGAACCATATTAACGCGTTACCCTTCAATGTAGTTGGAAACAATTTAATCTTCTACATAGTGGTAGTGTAGTCATAGCTTCTACACAGAATATCAAATTCAAACAGAAACTCATATGGATCCTCAGTAGATAATCCATGGAAATTTGGCAGGGCTGAGAGAGGTATGTTCTTCATAGGATCTATCCCCTATGTGGGAACATTAGTAATAGGAAATACCAAGGTAGAGATAGTATTTTCACCATTTTCCTGATCTTCATTGTTCAGTGGATTCTCATGGTGGAACTCTTCTTCATTATCTCCTTGATTTTCCATACCTACTCTCTAATTAATACAGAAATTGTCCCACTCCTCTTTAGTGACTATCTGTTCGTTGATCTGATAAACAAATTCTTCTGGATTTTCCCTGTTCCAAGCTACACTTCCTTGATCTTCAATATTATCCAGTGTTGTGTGCTGACTTGTTGGTGTAACATCCCACTCTGGTGCACTTACCAAACTTATTCTTTGAGGACACTTGCTCGCAAGTGATCTGGATTTTTATGATGATAAAACTTTTTCCTTCATTATGATGCGTTAAGTTATATGACATGATGTTTTTACTGCATTGATGTAGACAGGTGCTGCTAACTCAGTTTCATTGATTGTGCAGGGTTTCGGACCTTGAGGATGTAGAGGCATCGATGGAACTCCCTTGGACTCCGGATTGAGTCAGGGAGTGGGCTATTTGAGTTGTTTCATTTACGGTGATATTGTTTTGTTTTGATGATATGCTATTGATTTTATGATATGTTGTTGACGTGATCTGACATGATGGTTGATGATGCAAGCTGACGATAGCTTGCCGACCAGACTCACATATGGAGTAAAGGGGCCACACACGAGTTCCAGAGAGATTGAGGGAGAGGGGTGGACAGCAGCCCTGCCACAGCCTACTATCACTCCCGCCATGGCTCGAACTGTAGGTTAATGATTACCTAGTTCGAGAGGATCCACGATGTCGTGAGGGCAGACTTCGACAGTCGCTCATGATGATTCTAAGGGGCACGCAATAAGGTGGGGGCCTTATTCCTTAGAGCCCTTAGTCTCCCACAAGTTCACCTGGCGGAGTGTTGCCTCCAGGGGTTATAGAGTCTACCAATCCGTCAAGTCAGTGAGTGGCACCCTTGGAGCACGTGGTGCATCCTGAAGGGCACGTCGCGCAAAGAAATGCAAGTCAACGAGTGGCACCCTTGGAGCACGTGGTGCATCCTGAAGGGCACGTCGCGCAAAGAAATGAAAGTCAGTGAGTGGAACCCTTGGAGCACGTGGTGCATCCTGAAGGGCACGTCGCGCAGCAGAAGCAAACGAGGCAAGTGGCACCCTTGGAGCACATGGTAAATTATGAAGGGCACGTCACGCAGCAGAAGCAAACGAGGCGAGTGGCACCCTTGGAGCACGTAGTGCGTCCTGAAGGGAACATCGCATGGATGATGATGATGAGACAACCTAGATGACCCTAAGACCTTAACGCCTGATAAAATTCTTAAAATGACTCCCCTAATTAAATTGTCGCCCTGCTCAAATCAAAACCTGAATTAAAACATCTCTAAGATAAATTG